>CM059451.1:1193947-1335765 GCA_030390025.1 Squalus acanthias | reverse complement strand
GGACACTCACTGCCCGTGATTGGGGCAAGTCAGGACATTAGGGCACTCACTGCCCGTGATTGGGGCAAGTCAGGACAATAGGACACTCACTGCCCGTGATTGGGGCAAGTCAGGACATTAGGACACTCACTGCCCGTGATTGGGGCAAGTCAGGACATTAGGACACTCACTGCCCGTGATTGGGGCAAGTCAGGAATTAGGACTCACTGCCCGTGATTGGGCAAGTCAGGACATTAGGACACTCACTGCCCGTGATTGGGGCAAGTCAGGACATTAGGACACTCACTGCCCGTGATTGGGGCAAGTCAGGACATTAGGCACTCACTGCCCGTGATTGGGGCAAGTCAGGACATTAGGACACTCACTGCCCGTGATTGGAGCAAGTCAGGAATTAGGACACTCACTGCCCGTGATTGGGGCAAGTCAGGAATTAGGACACTCACTGCCCGTGATTGGAGGCAAGTCAGGAATTAGGACACTCACTGCCCGTGATTGGGGCAAGTCAGGACATTAGACACTCACTGCCCGTGATTGGCAAGTCAGGACATTAGGACACTCACTGCCCGTGATTGGGCAAGTCAGGACATTAGGACACTCACTGCCCGTGATTGGGGCAAGTCAGGACATTAGGACACTCACTGCCCGTGATTGGGGCAAGTCAGGACATTAGGACACTCACTGCCCGTGATTGGGCAAGTCAGGACATTAGGACACTCACTGCCCGTGATTGGGGCAAGTCAGGACATTAGGACACTCACTGCCCGTGATTGGGCAAATCAGGAATTAGGACACTCACTGCCCGTGATTGGGGCAAGTCAGGACATTAGGACACTCACTGCCCGTGATTGGGGCAAGTCAGGACATTAGGACACTCACTGCCCGTGATTGGGGCAAGTCAGGACATTAGGACACTCACTGCCCGTGATTGGGGCAGTCAGGACATTAGGACACTCACTGCCCGTGATTGGGGCAAGTCAGGACATTAGGACACTCACTGCCCGTGATTGGGGCAAGTCAGGACATTAACACTCACTGCCCGTGATTGGGCAAGTCAGGACATTAGGACACTCACTGCCCGTGATTGGGCAAGTCAGGACATTAGACACTCACTGCCCGTGATTGGGGCAAGTCAGGACATTAGGACACTCACTGCCCGTGATTGGGGCAAGTCAGGACATTAGACACTCACTGCCCGTGATTGGGGCAAGTCAGGACATTAGGACACTCACTGCCCGTGATTGGGGCAAGTCAGGACATTAGGACACTCACTGCCCGTGATTGGGCAAGTCAGGACATTAGGCACTCACTGCCCGTGATTGGGGCAAGTCAGGACATAGGAGGACACTCACTGCCCGTGATTGGGGCAAGTCAGGACATTAGGACACTCACTGCCCGTGATTGGGGCAAGTCAGGACATTAGGACACTCACTGCCCGTGATTGGGGCAAGTCAGGACATTAGGACACTCACTGCCCGTGATTGGGGCAAGTCAGGACATTAGGGACACTCACTGCCCGTGATTGGGGCAAGTCAGGACATTAGGACACTCACTGCCCGTGATTGGGCAAGTCAGGACATTAGGACACTCACTGCCCGTGATTGGGGCAAGTCAGGACATTAGGCACACTCACTGCCCGTGATTGGAGCAAGTCAGGACATTAGGACACTCACTGCCCGTGATTGGGCAAGTCAGGACATTAGGACACTCACTGCCCGTGATTGGGGCAAGTCAGGACATTAGGACACTCACTGCCCGTGATTGGGGCAAGTCAGGACATTAGGACACTCACTGCCCGTGATTGGGGCAAGTCAGGACATTAGGACACTCACTGCCCGTGATTGGAGCAAGTCAGGACATAGGACACTCACTGCCCAGTGATTGGGCAATCAGGACATAGGATTCACACTGCCCGTGATTGGGGCAAGGTCAGGACATAGGACACTCACTGCCGTGATTGGGGCAAGTCAGGACATTAGGCACTCACTGCCCGTTGATGGCAAGTCAGGAATTAGGCCCTCACTGCCCAGATTGGGGCAAGTCAGGACATTAGGGCACTCACTGCCCGTGATTGGGCAAGTCATGACATTAGGACACTCATCGAGCCCGTGATTGGGCAAGTCAGGACATTAGGACATCTCACTGCCCGTGATTGGGCAAGTCAGGACATTAGGGCACTCACTGCCCATGATTGGGCAAGTCAGGACATAAGGACACTCACTGCCGTGATTGGAGCAAGTCAGGACATTAGGCACCTCACTGCCCTTGATGGGGCAAGTCAGGACATTAGGACACTCACTGCCCGTGATTGGAGGCAAGTCAGGACATTAGGACACTCACTGCCCGTGATTGGAGCAAGTCAGGACATTAGGACACTCACTGCCCGTGATTGGGGCAAGTCAGGACATTAGGACACTCACTGCCCGTGATTGGGCAAGTCAGGACATTAGGACACTCACTGCCCGTGATTGGGGCAAGTCAGGACATTAGGACACTCACTGCCCGTGATTGGGGCAAGTCAGGACATTAGGACACTCACTGCCCGTGATTGGGGCAAGTCAGGAATTAGACACTCACTGCCCGTGATTGGGGCAAGTCAGGACATTAGGACACTCACTGCCCGTGATTGGGGCAAGTCAGGACATTAGGACACTCACTGCCCGTGATTGGGCAAGTCAGGACATTAGGACACTCACTGCCCCGTGATTGGGCAAGTCAGGACATAGGACACTCACTGCCCGTGATTGGGGCAAGTCAGGACATTAGGACACTCACTGCCCGTGATTGGGGCAAGTCAGGACATTAGGACACTCACTGCCCGTGATTGGGGCAAGTCAGGACATTAGACACTCACTGCCCGTGATTGGAGCAAGTCAGGACATTAGGACACTCACTGCCCGTGATTGGGGCAAGTCAGGACATTAGGACACTCACTGCCCGTGATTGGGGCAAGTCAGGACATTAGGACACTCACTGCCCGTGATTGGGGCAAGTCAGGACATTAGGACACTCACTGCCCGTGATTGGGGCAAGTCAGGACATTAGGACACTCACTGCCCGTGATTGGGCAAGTCAGGACATTAGGACACTCACTGCCCGTGATTGGGGCAAGTCAGGACATTAGGACACTCACTGCCCGTGATTGGGCAAGTCAGGACATTAGGACACTCACTGCCCGTGATTGGGGCAAGTCAGGACATTAGGACACTCACTGCCCGTGATTGGGGCAAGTCAGGACATTAGGACACTCACTGCCCGTGATTGGGGCAAGTCAGGACATTAGGACACTCACTGCCCGTGATTGGGCAAGTCAGGACATTAGGACACTCACTGCCGTGATTGGGGCAAGTCAGGACATTAGGACACTCACTGCCCGTGATGGGGCAAGTCAGGACATTAGGACACTCACTGCCCTTGATTGGAGCAAGTCAGGACATTAGGCACTCACGCCCGTGATTGGGCAAGTCAGGAGATTAGGACACTCCACTGCCCGTGATTGGGGCAAAGTCAGGACATTAGGACACTCACTGCCCGTGATTGGGCAAGTCCGACATTAGGACACTCACTGCCCGTGATTGAGGCAAGTCAGGACTTAGGACACTCACTGCCCGTGATTGGGGCAAGTCAGGAATTAGGGTACTCACTGGCCCGTGATTGGGGCAAGTCAGGACATTAGGACACTCACTGCCCGTGATTGGGGCAAGTCAGGACATTAGGACACTCACTGCCCGTGATTGGGGCAAGTCAGGACATTAGGACCACTCCTGCCCGTGATTGGGGCAGTCAGGACATTAGGGCACTCACTGCCCGTGATTGGGCAAGTCAGGACTTAGGACACTCACTGCCCGTGATTGGGGCAAGTCAGGACATTAGGGCACTCACTGCCCGTGATTTGGGGCAAGTCAGGACATTAGGACACTCACTGCCCGTGATTGGGGCAAGTCAGGACAGTAGGGCACTCACTCTGCCCGTGATTGGGTCAAGTCAGGACATTAGGACACTCACTGCCCGTGATTGGGGCAAGTCAGGACATTAGGGCACCACTGCCATGATTGGGGCAAGTCAGGACATTAGGACACTCACTGCCCGTGATTGGGGCACCTCAGGACATTAGGGCACTCACTGCCCAGTGATTGGGGCAAGTCAGGACATTAGGACACTCACTGCCCTGATTGGGGCAAGTCAGGACAGTAGGACACTCACTGCCCGTGATTGGGGCAAGTCAGGACATTAGGACAGCTCACTGCCCAGTGATTGGGGCAAGTCTGGACATTAGGGCACTCACTGCCCATGATTGGGGCAAGTCAGGACATTAGGAGCACTCACTGCCGATGATTGGGGCAAGCTGGACATTAGGGACACTCACTGCCCGTGATGGGGCAAGTCAGGACATTAGGAGCACTCACTGCCCGTGATTGGGCAAGTCAGGACATTGGGGCACTCACTGCCCGTGATTGGGGCAAATCAGGACATTAGGGCACTCACTGCCCGTGATTGGGGCAGAGTCAGGACATTAGGACACTCACTGCCCGTATGGGGCAAGTCAGGACATTAGGGCACCACTGCCCGTGATTGGGGCAAGTCAGACATTAGGGCACTCACTGCCCGTGATTGGGGGCAAGTCAGGACATTAGGGCACTCACTGCCGTGATTGGATTCAAGTCAGGACAGTTAGGGACACACTCACTGCCCGTGATTGGGGCAAGTCAGGACATTAGGACACTCACTGCCCGTGATTGGGGCAAGTCAGGACATTAGGACGACTCACTGGCCCGTGATGGGCAAGTCAGGACATTAGGGCACTCACTGCCCATGATTGGGGCAAGTCAGGACATTAGGACACTCACTGCCCGTGATTGGGTCAGTCAGGACATTAGGGCACTCACTGCCGTGGATTGGGGCAAGTCAGGACATTAGGGCACTCACTGCCCGTGAGTTGGGGCAAGTCAGGACATTAGGACACTCACTGCCCGTGATTGGGGCAAGTCAGGACTTTAGGGCACTCACTGCCCTTGATTGGGGCAAGTCAGGACATTAGAACTCACTGCCCGTGATTGGGCAAGTCAGGGAATTAGGGCACTCACTGCCCGTGATTGGGCAAGTCAGGACATTAGGGCACTCACTGCCCGTGATTGGGCAAGTCAGGACATTAGGGCACTCACTGCCCGTGATTGGGTCAAGTCAGGAATTAGGGCACTCACTGCCCGTGATTGGGGCAAGTCCGGACATTAGGACACTCACTGCCCGTGATTGGGGCAAGTCAGGACTTAGGACCTCACTGCCCGTGATTGGGGCAAGTCAGGACATTAGGGCACTCACTGCCCGTGATTGGGCAATTCAGGACATTAGGACACTCACTGCCCGTGATTGGGGCAAATCAGGACATTAGGGCACTCACTGCCCTGATTGGGGCAAGTCAGGACATTAGGACAACTCACTGCCCGTGATTGGGCAAGTCAGGACATTAGGACACTCACTGCCCGTGATTGGGGCAAGTCAGGACATTAGGCACTCACTGCCCATGATTGGGCAAGTCAGGACATTAGGGATACTCACTGCCGTGATTGGGGCAAGTCAGGACATTAGGACACTCACTGCCCGTGATTGGGGCAAGTCAGGACATTAGGGCACTCACTGCCCGTGATTGGGGCAAGTCAGGACATTAGGGCACGTCACTGCCCGTGATTGGGGCAAGTCAGGACATTAGGGACACTCACTGCCCGTGATTGGGCAAGTCAGACATTAGGACACTCACTGCCCGTGATTGGGCAAGTCAGGACATTAGGACACTCACTGCCCGTGATTGGGGCAAGTCAGGACATTAGGCACTCACTGCCCGTGATTGGGCAAGTCAGGACATTAGGCACTCACTGCCCGTGATTGGGGCAAGTCAGGAATTAGGACACTCACTGCCCGTGATTGGGGCAAGTCAGGACATTAGGGCACTCACTGCCCAGTGATTGGGGCAAGTCAGGACATTAGGACACTCTCACTGCCCGTGATTGGGGCAAGTCAGACATCAGGACACTCACTGCCCGTGATTGGGGCAAGTCAGGACATTAGGGCACTCACTGCCCGTGATTGGGGCAAGTCAGGACATTAGGGACACTCACTGCCCGTGATTGGGGCAAGTCAGGACATTAGGGACACTCACTGCCCGTGATTGGGGCAAGTCAGGACATTAGGACACTCACTGCCCTGATTGGGGCAAGTCAGGACATTAGGACACTCACTGCCCGTGATTGGGGCAAGTCAGGACATTAGGACACTCACTGCCCGTGATTGGGGCAAGTCAGGACATTAGGGACACTCACTGCCCAGTGATTGGGGCAAGTCAGGACATTAGGACACTCACTGCCCGAGATTGGGGGCAACTCAGGACATTAGGGCACTCACTGCCCATGATTGGGGCAAGTCAGGACATTAGGACACTCACTGCCCGTGATTGGGGCAAGTCAGGACATTAGGACACTCACTGCCCGTGATTGGGGCAAGTCAGGACATTAGGACAGGTCACTGCCCAGTGATTGGGGCAAGTCAGGACATTAGGATACTCACTGCCGTGATTGGGGCAAGTCAGGACATTAGGACACTCACTGCCCGTGATTGGGGCAAGTCTGGACTTTAGGGCACTCACTGCCCGTGATTGGGCAAGTCAGGACATTAGGGCACTCACTGCCCTGATTGGGGCAAGTCAGGACATTAGGGACACTCACTGCCCGTGATTGGAGCAAAGTCAGGACATTAGGACACTCACTGCCCGTGATTGGGGCAAGTCAGGACATTAGTACACTCACTGCCCGTGATTGGAGCAAGTCAGGACATTAGGGCACTCACTGCCCGTGATTGGGGCAAGTCAGGACATTAGGACACTCACTGCCCGTGATTGGGGCAAGTCAGGAATTAGGACACTCACTGCCCGTGATTGGAGCAAGTCAGGAATTAGGACACTCACTGCCCGTGATTGGGGCAAATCAGGACATTAGGGCACTCACTGCCCGTGATTGGGGCAAGTCAGGACATAAGGACACTCAATGCCCGTGATTGGGGCAAGTCAGGACATTAGGACTACTCACTGCCCGTGATTGGGCAAGTCAGGACATCAGGACACTCACTGCCCGTGATTGGGGAAAGTCAGGACATTAGGGCACTCACTGCCCGTGTTGGGGTAAGTCAGGACATTAGGGCACTCACTGCCCGTGGTTGGAGGCAAGTCAGGAATTAGGACACTCACTGCCCGTGATTGGGGCAAGTCAGGACATTAGGCACTCACTGCCCGTGATTGGGGCAAGTCAGGACATTAGGGCACTCACTGCCCGTGATTGGAGCAAGTCAGGACATTAGGACACTCACTGCCCGTGATTGGGGCAAGTCAGGACATTAGGGCACTCACTGCCCGTGATTGGAGCAAGTCAGGAATTAGGACACTCACTGCCCGTGATTGGAGCAAGTCAGGACATTAGGACACTCACTGCCCGTGATTGGGCAAGTCAGGACATTAGGACACTCACTGCCCGTGATTGGGGCAAGTCAGGAATTAGGACACTCACTGCCCGTGATTGGAGCAAGTCAGGAATTAGGACACTCACTGCCCGTGATTGGAGCAAGTCAGGACATTAGGGCACTCACTGCCCGTGATTGGGGCAAATCAGGACATTAGGACACTCACTGCCCGTGATTGGGGCAAGTCAGGACATTAGGACACTCACTGCCCGTGATTCGGGCAAGTCAGGACATTAGGGACACTCACTGCCCGTGATTGGGGTAAGTCAGGACATTAGGGCACTCACTGCCCGTGATTGGGGCAAGTCAGGACATTAGGGCACTCACTGCCTGTGATTGGGGCAAGTCAGGACATTAGGGCACTCACTGCCCGTGATTGGGGCAAGTCAGGACATTAGGGCACTCACTGCCCGTGATTGGGGTAAGTCAGGACATTAGGACACTCACTGCCCGTGATTGGGGCAAGTCAGGACATTAGGGCACTCACTGCCCGTGATTCGGGCAAGTCAGGACATTAGGGCACTCACTGCCCGTGATTGGGGCAAGTCAGGACATTAGTGCACTCACTGCCCGTGATTGGGGCAAGTCAGGACATTAGGGCACTCACTGCCCGTGATTGGGGCAAGTCACGACATTAGGACACTCACTGCCCGTGATTGGGGCAAGTCAGGACATGAGGGCACTCACTGCCCGTGATTGGGGCAAGTCAGGACATTAGGACACTCACTGCCTGTGATTGGGGCAAGTCAGGACATTAGGGCACTCACTGCCCGTGATTGGGGCAAGTCAGGACATTAGGACACTCACTGCCCGTGATTGGAGCAAGTCAGGAATTAGGACACTCACTGCCCGTGATTGGGGCAATCAGGACATTAGGACACTCACTGCCCTGTGATTGGAGCAAGTCAGGAATTAGGACACTCACTGCCGTGATTGGGACAAGTCAGGACATTAGGACACTCACTGCCCGTGATTGGGGCAAGTCAGGACATTAGGACACTCACTGCCCGTGATTGGGGCAAGTCAGGACATTAGGGCACTCACTGCCCGTGATTGGGGCAAGTCAGGACATTAGGACACTCACTGCCCGTGATTGGGGCACCTCAGGACATTAGGGCACTCACTGCCCGTGATTGGGGCAAGTCAGGACATTAGGACACTCACTGCCCGTGATTGGGGCAAGTCAGGACATTAGGACACTCACTGCCCGTGATTGGGGCAAGTCAGGACATTAGGACAGTCACTGCCCATGATTGGGGCAAGTCAGGACATTAGGATACTCACTGCCCGTGATTGGGGCAAGTCAGGACATTAGGACACTCACTGCCCGTGATTGGGGCAAGTCTGGACATTAGGGCACTCACTGCCCATGATTGGGGCAAGTCAGGACATTAGGGCACTCACTGCCCATGATTGGAGCAAGTCAGGAATTAGGGCACTCACTGCCCGTGATTGGAGCAAATCAGGACATTAGGACACTCACTGCCCGTGATTGGGGCAAGTCAGGACATTAGGACACTCACTGTCCGTGATTGGAGCAAGTCAGGACATTAGGGCACTCACTGCCCGTGATTGGGGCAAGTCAGGACATTAGGACACTCACTGCCCGTGATTGGGGCAAGTCAGGAATTAGGACACTCACTGCCCGTGATTGGAGCAAGTCAGGAATTAGGACACTCACTGCCCGTGATTGGGGCAA
The DNA here is from genome assembly GCA_030390025.1 of Squalus acanthias. Lineage (NCBI taxonomy): Eukaryota > Metazoa > Chordata > Chondrichthyes > Squaliformes > Squalidae > Squalus > Squalus acanthias. The sequence goes on along the minus strand of CM059451.1, from coordinate 1,326,566 downwards.
ATCAGGACATTAGGGCACTCACTGCCCGTGATTGGGGCAAATCAGGACATTAGGACACTCAATGCCCGTGATTGGGGCAAGTCAGGACATTAGGACACTCACTGCCCGTGATTCGGGCAAGTCAGGACATCAGGACACTCACTGCCCGTGATTGGGGTAAGTCAGGACATTAGGGCACTCACTGCCCGTGGTTGGAGCAAGTCAGGAATTAGGACACTCACTGCCCGTGATTGGGGCAAGTCAGGACATTAGGGCACTCACTGCCCGTGATTGGGGCAAGTCAGGACATTAGGGCACTCACTGCCCGTGATTGGAGCAAGTCAGGAATTAGGACACTCACTGCCCGTGATTGGAGCAAGTCAGGAATTAGGGCACTCACTGCCCGTGATTGGAGCAAGGCAGGAATTAGGGCACTCACTGCCCGTGATTGGAGCAAATCAGGACATTAGGACACTCACTGCCCGTGATTGGGGCAAGTCAGGACATTAGGACACTCACTGCCCGTGATTGGGGCAAGTCAGGAATTAGGACACTCACTGCCCGTGATTGGAGCAAGTCAGGAATTAGGACACTCACTGCCCGTGATTGGGGCAAATCAGGACATTAGGGCACTCACTGCCCGTGATTGGGGCAAATCAGGACATTAGGACACTCACTGCCCGTGATTGGGGCAAGTCAGGACATTAGGACACTCACTGCCCGTGATTCGGGCAAGTCAGGACATTAGGGCACTCACTGCCCGTGATTGGGGTAAGTCAGGACATTAGGGCACTCACTGCCCGTGATTGGGGCAAGTCAGGACATTAGGGCACTCACTGCCTGTGATTGGGGCAAGTCAGGACATTAGGGCACTCACTGCCCGTGATTGGGGCAAGTCAGGACATTAGGGCACTCACTGCCCGTGATTGGGGTAAGTCAGGACATTAGGACACTCACTGCCCGTGATTGGGGCAAGTCAGGACATTAGGGCACTCACTGCCCGTGATTCGGGCAAGTCAGGACATTAGGGCACTCACTGCCCGTGATTGGGGCAAGTCAGGACATTAGGGCACTCACTGCCCGTGATTGGGGCAAGTCAGGACATTAGGGCACTCACTGCCCGTGATTGGGGCAAGTCACGACATTAGGACACTCACTGCCCGTGATTGGGGCAAGTCAGGACATGAGGGCACTCACTGCCCGTGATTGGGGCAAGTCAGGACATTAGGACACTCACTGCCTGTGATTGGGGCAAGTCAGGACATTAGGGCACTCACTGCCCGTGATTGGGGCAAGTCAGGACATTAGGGCACTCACTGCCCGTGATTGGAGCAAGTCAGGAATTAGGACACTCACTGCCCGTGATTGGGGCAAATCAGGACATTAGGACACTCACTGCCCGTGATTGGAGCAAGTCAGGAATTAGGACACTCACTGCCCGTGATTGGGACAAGTCAGGACATTAGGACACTCACTGCCCGTGATTGGGGCAAATCAGGACATTAGGACACTCACTGCCCGTGATTGGGGCAAGTCAGGACATTAGGACACTCACTGCCCGTGATTGGGGCAAGTCAGGACATTAGGACACTCACTGCCCGTGATTGGAGCAAGTCAGGAATTAGGACACTCACTGCCCGTGATTGGGGCAAGTCAGGACATTAGGACACTCACTGCCCGTGATTGGGGCTAGTCAGGACATTAGGAAACTCACTGCCCGTGATTGAGGCAAGTCAGGACATTAGGGCACTCACTGCCCGTGATTGGGGCAAGTCAGGACATTAGGACACTCACTGCCCGTGATTGGGGCAAGTCAGGACATTAGGGCACTCACTGACCGTGATTGGGGGCAAGTCAGGACATTAGGACACTCACTGCCCGTGATTGGGGCAAGTCAGGACATTAGGACACTCACTGCCCGTGATTGGGGCAAGTCAGGACATTAGGACACTCACTGCCCGTGATTGGGGCAAGTCAGGACATTAGGACACTCACTGCCCGTGATTGGGGCAAGTCAGGACATTAGGACACTCAATGCCCGTGATTGGGGCAAGTCAGGACATTAGGACACTCACTGCCCGTGATTGGGGCAAGTCAGGACATTAGGACACTCACTGCCCGTGATTGGGGCAAGTCAGGACATTAGGACACTCACTGCCCGTGATTGGGGCAAGTCAGGACATTAGGACACTCACTGCCCGTGATTGGGGCAAGTCAGGACATTAGGACACTCACTGCCCGTGATTGGGGCAAGTCAGGACATTAGGGCACTCACTGCCCGTGATTGGGGCAAGTCAGGACATTAGGACACTCACTGCCCGTGATTGAAGCAAGTCAGGACATTAGGACACTCACTGCCCGTGATTGGAGTAAATCAGGACATTAGGACACTCACTGCCCATGATTGGGGCAAGTCAGGACATTAGGACACTCACTGCCCGTGATTGGGGCAAATCAGGAATTAGGACACTCACTGCCCGTGATTGGGGCAAGTCAGGAATTAGGACACTCCCTGCCCGTGATTGGGGCAAGTCAGGACATTAGGACACTCACTGCCCGTGATTGGAGTAAATCAGGACATTAGGACACTCACTGCCCGTGATTGGGGCAAGTCAGGACATTAGGACACTCACTGCCCGTGATTGGGGCAAGTCAGGCATTAGGACACTCACTGCCCGTGATTGGGGCAAGTCAGGACATTAGGACACTCACTGCCCGTGATTGGGGCAAGTCAGGACATTAGGGCACTCACTGCCCGTGATTGGGGCAAGTCAGGGCATTAGGACACTCACTGCCCGTGATTGGGGCAAGTCAGGACATTAGGACACTCACTGCCCGTGATTGGGGCAAGACAGGACATTAGGACACTCACTGCCCGTGATTGGGGCAAGTCAGGACATTAGGACACTCACTGCCCGTGATTGGGGCAAGTCAGGACATTAGGACACTCACTGCCCGTGATTGGGGCAAGTCAGGACATTAGGACACTCACTGCCCGTGATTGGGGCAAGTCAGGACATTAGGACACTCACTGCCCGTGATTGGGGCAAGTCAGGACATTAGGACACTCACTGCCCGTGATTGGGGCAAGTCAGGACATTAGGACACTCACTGCCCGTGATTGGGGCAAGTCAGGACATTAGGGCACTCACTGCCCGTGATTGGGGCAAGTCAGGACATTAGGGCACTCACTGCCCGTGATTGAGGCAAGTCAGGACATTAGGACACTCACTGCCCGTGATTGGAGCAAGTCAGGACATTAGGACACTCACTGCCCGTGATTGGGGCAAGTCAGGAATTAGGACACTCACTGCCCGTGATTGGGGCAAGTCAGGACATTAGGACACTCACTGCCCGTGATTGGGGCAAGTCAGGACATTAGGACACTCACTGCCCGTGATTGGAGTAAATCAGGACATTAGGACACTCACTGCCCATGATTGGGGCAAGTCAGGACATTAGGACACTCACTGCCCGTGATTGGGGCAAATCAGGAATTAGAACACTCACTGCCCGTGATTGGGGCAAGTCAGGACATTAGGACACTCACTGCCCGTGATTGGGGCAAGTCAGGACATTAGGACACTCACTGCCCGTGATTGGAGTAAATCAGGACATTAGGACACTCACTGCCCGTGATTGGGGCAAGTCAGGACATTAGGACACTCACTGCCCGTGATTGGGGCAAGTCAGGGCATTAGGACACTCACTGCCCGTGATTGGGGCAAATCAGGAATTAGGACACTCACTGCCCGTGATTGGGGCAAGTCAGGACATTAGGACACTCACTGCCCGTGATTGGGGCAAGTCAGGACATTAGGACACTCACTGCCCGTGATTGGGGCAAATCAGGAATTAGGACACTCACTGCCCGTGATTGGGGCAAGTCAGGACATTAGGACACTCACTGCCCGTGATTGGAGCAAGTCAGGAGATTAGGACACTCACTGCCCGTGATTGGGGCAAATCAGGACATTAGGACACTCACTGCCCGTGATTGGGGCAAGTCACGACATTAGGGCACTCACTGCCCGTGATTGAGGCAAGTCAGGACATTAGGACACTCACTGCCCATGATTGGGGCAACTCAGGAGATTAGGACACTCACTGCCCGTGATTGGGGCAAATCAGGACATTAGGACACTCACTGCCCGTGATTGGGGCAAGTCACGACATTAGGACACTCACTGCCCGTGATTGAGGCAAGTCAGGACATTAGGGCACTCACTGCCCGTGATTGGGGCAAGTCAGGAATTAGGGCACTCACTGCCCGTGATTGGGGCAAGTCAGGACATTAGGACACTCACTGCCCGTGATTGGGGCAAGTCAGGACATTAGGACACTCACTGCCCGTGATTGAGGCAAGTCAGGACATTAGGGCACTCACTGCCCATGATTGGGGCCAAGTCAGGAGATTAGGACACTCACTGCCCGTGATTGGGGCAAATCAGGACATTAGGACACTCACTGCCCGTGATTGGGGCAAGTCAGGACATTAGGGCACTCACTGCCCGTGATTGAGGCAAATCAGGACATTAGGGCACTCACTGCCCGTGATTGGGGCAAGTCAGGAATTAGGGCACTCACTGCCCGTGATTGGGGCAAGTCAGGAATTAGGGCACTCACTGCCCGTGATTGGGGCAAGTCAGGACATTAGGACACTCACTGCCCGTGATTGGGGCAGGTCTGGACATTAGGGCACTCACTGCCCGTGATTGGGGCAAGTCAGGAATTAGGACACTCACTGCCCGTGATTGGGGCAAGTCAGGACATTAGGACACTCACTGCCCGTGATTGAGGCAAGTCAGGACATTAGGACACTCACTGCCCGTGATTGGGGCAAATCAGGACATTCGGACACTCACTGCTCGTGGTTGGGGCAAGTCAGGACATTAGGACACTCACTGCCCGTGATTGGGGCAAATCAGGACATTCGGACACTCACTGCCCGTGATTGGGGCAAGTCAGGACATTAGGACACTCACTGCCCGTGATTGGGGCAAGTCCGGACAATAGGGCACTCACTGCCCGTGATTGGGGCAAGTCAGGAATTAGGACACTCACTGCCCGTGATTGGGGCAAGTCAGGACATCAGGACACTCACTGCCCGTGATTGGGGCAAGTCAGGACATTAGGACACTCACTGCCCGAGATTGGAGCAAGTCAGGACATTAGGGCACTCACTGCCCGTGATTTGGGCAAGTCAGGACATTAGGACACTCACTGCCCGTGATTGGGGCAAATCAGGACATTAGGACACTCACTGCCCGTGATTGGGGCAAGTCAGGACATTAGGGCACTCACTGCCCGTGATTGAGGCAAGTCAGGACATTAGGGCACTCACTGCCCGTGATTGGGGCAAGTCAGGAATTAGGGCACTCACTGCCCGTGATTGGGGCAAGTCAGGAATTCGGGCACTCACTGCCCGTGATTGGGGCAAGTCAGGACATTAGGACACTCACTGCCCGTGATTGAGGCAAGTCAGGACATTAGGACACTCACTGCCCGTGATTGGGGCAAATCAGGACATTCGGACACTCACTGCTCGTGGTTGGGGCAAGTCAGGACATTAGGACACTCACTGCCCGTGATTGGGGCAAATCAGGACATTCGGACACTCACTGCCCGTGATTGGGGCAAGTCAGGACATTAGGACACTCACTGCCCGTGATTGGGGCAAGTCCGGACAATAGGGCACTCACTGCCCGTGATTGGGGCAAGTCAGGAATTAGGACACTCACTGCCCGTGATTGGGGCAAGTCAGGACATCAGGACACTCACTGCCCGTGATTGGGGCAAGTCAGAACAATAGGGCACTCACTGCCCGTGATTGGAGCAAGTCAGGACATTAGGGCACTCACTGCCCGTGATTGGGGCAAGTCAGGACATTAGGACACTCACTGCCCGTGATTGGGGCAAGTCAGGAATTAGGACACTCACTGCTCGTGATTGGGGCAAGTCAGGACATTAGGACCCTCACTGCCCGTGATTGGGGCAAGTCATGAATTAGGACACTCACTGCCCGTGATTGGGGCAAGTCAGGACATTAGGACACTCACTGCCCGTGATTGGAGCAAGTCAGGACATTCGGACACTCACTGCCCGTGATTGGGGCAAGTCAGGACATTAGGACACTCACTGCCCGTGATTGGGGCAAGTCAGGACATCAGGACACTCACTGCCCGTGATTGGGGCAAGTCAGGACATCAGGACACTCACTGCCCGTGATTGGAGCAAGTCAGGCCATTAGGACACTCACTGCCCGTGATTGGGGCAAGTCAGGACATTAGGACACTCACTGCCCGTGATTGGGGCAAGTCAGGACATCAGGACACTCACTGCCCGTGATTGGGGCAAGTCAGGACATTAGGACACTCACTGCCCGTGATTGGGGCAAGTCAGGAATTAGGGTGCTCTCTGCCCGTGATTGGGGCAAGTCAGGACATTAGGACACTCACTGCCCGTGATTGGGGCAAGTCAGGACATTAGGGCACTCACTGCCCGTGATTGGGGCAAGTCAGGACATTAGGACACTCACTGCCCGTGATTGGAGTAAATCAGGACATTAGGACACTCACTGCCCGTGATTGGGGCAAGTCAGGACATTAGGACACTCACTGCCCGTGATTGGGGCAAGTCAGGGCATTAGGACACTCACTGCCCGTGGTTGGGGCAAGTCAGGACATTAGGACACTCACTGCCCGTGATTGGGGCAAGTCAGGACATTAGGGCACTCACTGCCCGTGATTGGGGCAAGTCAGGGCATTAGGACACTCACTGCCCGTGATTGGAACAAGTCCGTACAATAGGGCACTCACTGCCCGTGATTGGGGCAAGTCCGGAATTAGGACACTCACTGCCCGTGATTGGGGCAAGTCAGGACATCAGGACACTCACTGCCCGTGATTGGGGCAAGTCAGGACAATAGGGCACTCACTGCCCGTGATTGGAGCAAGTCAGGACATTAGGGCACTCACTGCCCGTGATTGGGGCAAGTCAGGACATTAGGACACTCACTGCCCGTGATTGGGGCAAGTCAGGAATTAGGACACTCACTGCCCGTGATTGGGGCAAGTCAGGACATTAGGACCCTCACTGCCCGTGATTGGGGCAAGTCATGAATTAGGACACTCACTGCCCGTGATTGGGGCAAGTCAGGAATTAGGACACTCACTGCCCGTGATTGTGGCAAGTCAGGACATTAGGACACTCATTGCCCGTGGTTGGAGCAAGTCAGGACATTCGGACACTCACTGCCCGTGATTGGGGCAAGTCAGGACATTAGGACACTCACTGCCCGTGATTGGGGCAAGTCAGGACATCAGGACACTCACTGCCCGTGATTGGGGCAAGTCAGGACATCAGGACACTCACTGCCCGTGATTGGAGCAAGTCAGGACATTAGGACACTCACTGCCCGTGATTGGGGCAAGTCAGGACATTAGGACACTCACTGCCCGTGATTGGGGCAAGTCAGGACATCAGGACACTCACTGCCCGTGATTGGGGCAAGTCAGGACATTAGGACACTCACTGCCCGTGATTGGGGCAAGTCAGGAATTAGGGTACTCTCTGCCCGTGATTGGGGCAAGTCAGGACATTAGGGCACTCACTGCCCGTGATTGGGGCAAGTCAGGACATTAGGACACTCACTGCCCGTGATTGGGGCAAGTCAGGACATTAGGGCACTCACTGCCCGTGATTGGGGCAAGTCCGGACATTAGGGCACTCACTGCCCATGATTGGGGCAAGTCAGGACATTAGGGCACTCACTGCCCGTGATTGGGTCAAGTCAGGACATTAGGGCACTCACTGCCCGTGATTGGGGCAAATCAGGACATTAGGACACTCACTGCCCGTGATTGGGGCAAGTCAGGACATTAGGACACTCACTGCCCATGATTGGGGCAAGTCAGGACATTAGGGCACTCACTGCCCGTGATTGGGGCAAGTCAGGACATTAGGACACTCACTGCCCGTGATTGGGGCAAGTCAGGACATTAGGGCACTCACTGCCCTTGATTGGGTCAAGTCAGGACATTAGGACACTCACTGCCCATGATTGGGGCACGTCAGGACATTAGGGCACTCACTGCCCATGATTGGGGCAAGTCAGGACATTAGGACACTCACTGCCCATGATTGGGGCAAGTCAGGACATTAGGACACTCACTGCCCGTGATTGGGGCAAGTCAGGACATTAGGACCCTCACTGCCCGTGATTGGGGCAAGTCATGAATTAGGACACTCACTGCCCGTGATTGGGGCAAGTCAGGACATTAGGACACTCACTGCCCGTGATTGGAGCAAGTCAGGACATTCGGACACTCACTGCCCGTGATTGGGGCAAGTCAGGACATTAGGACACTCACTGCCCGTGATTGGGGCAAGTCAGGACATCAGGACACTCACTGCCCGTGATTGGGGCAAGTCAGGACATCAGGACACTCACTGCCCGTGATTGGAGCAAGTCAGGACATTAGGACACTCACTGCCCGTGATTGGGGCAAGTCAGGACATTAGGACACTCACTGCCCGTGATTGGGGCAAGTCAGGACATCAGGACACTCACTGCCCGTGATTGGGGCAAGTCAGGACATTAGGACACTCACTGCCCGTGATTGGGGCAAGTCAGGAATTAGGGTGCTCTCTGCCCGTGATTGGGGCAAGTCAGGACATTAGGACACTCACTGCCCGTGATTGGGGCAAGTCAGGACATTAGGGCACTCACTGCCCGTGATTGGGGCAAGTCAGGACATTAGGACACTCACTGCCCGTGATTGGAGTAAATCAGGACATTAGGACACTCACTGCCCGTGATTGGGGCAAGTCAGGACATTAGGACACTCACTGCCCGTGATTGGGGCAAGTCAGGGCATTAGGACACTCACTGCCCGTGATTGGGGCAAGTCAGGACATTAGGACACTCACTGCCCGTGATTGGGGCAAGTCAGGACATTAGGGCACTCACTGCCCGTGATTGGGGCAAGTCAGGGCATTAGGACACTCACTGCCCGTGATTGGAACAAGTCCGTACAATAGGGCACTCACTGCCCGTGATTGGGGCAAGTCCGGAATTAGGACACTCACTGCCCGTGATTGGGGCAAGTCAGGACATCAGGACACTCACTGCCCGTGATTGGGGCAAGTCAGGACAATAGGGCACTCACTGCCCGTGATTGGAGCAAGTCAGGACATTAGGGCACTCACTGCCCGTGATTGGGGCAAGTCAGGACATTAGGACACTCACTGCCCGTGATTGGGGCAAGTCAGGAATTAGGACACTCACTGCCCGTGATTGGGGCAAGTCAGGACATTAGGACCCTCACTGCCCGTGATTGGGGCAAGTCATGAATTAGGACACTCACTGCCCGTGATTGGGGCAAGTCAGGAATTAGGACACTCACCGCCCGTGATTGTGGCAAGTCAGGACATTAGGACACTCATTGCCCGTGGTTGGAGCAAGTCAGGACATTCGGACACTCACTGCCCGTGATTGGGGCAAGTCAGGAATTAGGGTACTCTCTGCCCATGATTGGGGCAAGTCAGGACATTAGGGCACTCACTGCCCGTGATTGGGGCAAGTCAGGACATTAGGACACTCACTGCCCGTGATTGGGGCAAGTCAGGACATTAGGGCACTCACTGCCCGTGATTGGGGCAAGTCCGGACATTAGGGCACTCACTGCCCATGATTGGGGCAAGTCAGGACATTAGGGCACTCACTGCCCGTGATTGGGTCAAGTCAGGACATTAGGGCACTCACTGCCCGTGATTCGGGCAAATCAGGACATTAGGACACTCACTGCCCGTGATTGGGGCAAGTCAGGACATTAGGACACTCACTGCCCATGATTGGGGCAAGTCAGGACATTAGGGCACTCACTGCCCGTGATTGGGGCAAGTCAGGACATTAGGACACTCACTGCCCGTGATTGGGGCAAGTCAGGACATTAGGGCACTCACTGCCCTTGATTGGGTCAAGTCAGGACATTAGGACACTCACTGCCCATGATTGGGGCACGTCAGGACATTAGGGCACTCACTGCCCATGATTGGGGCAAGTCAGGACATTAGGACACTCACTGCCCATGATTGGGGCAAGTCAGGACATTAGGACACTCACTGCCCGTGATTGGGGCAAGTCAGGACATTAGGACCCTCACTGCCCGTGATTGGGGCAAGTCATGAATTAGGACACTCACTGCCCGTGATTGGGGCAAGTCAGGACATTAGGACACTCACTGCCCGTGATTGGAGCAAGTCAGGACATTCGGACACTCACTGCCCGTGATTGGGGCAAGTCAGGACATTAGGACACTCACTGCCCGTGATTGGGGCAAGTCAGGACATCAGGACACTCACTGCCCGTGATTGGGGAAAAGTCAGGACATCAGGACACTCACTGCCCGTGATTGGAGCAAGTCAGGACATTAGGACACTCACTGCCCGTGATTGGGGCAAGTCAGGACATTAGGACACTCACTGCCCGTGATTGGGGCAAGTCAGGACATCAGGACACTCACTGCCCGTGATTGGGGCAAGTCAGGACATTAGGACACTCACTGCCCGTGATTGGGGCAAGTCAGGAATTAGGGTGCTCTCTGCCCGTGATTGGGGCAAGTCAGGACATTAGGACACTCACTGCCCGTGATTGGGGCAAGTCAGGACATTAGGGCACTCACTGCCCGTGATTGGGGCAAGTCAGGACATTAGGACACTCACTGCCCGTGATTGGAGTAAATCAGGACATTAGGACACTCACTGCCCGTGATTGGGGCAAGTCAGGACATTAGGACACTCACTGCCCGTGATTGGGGCAAGTCAGGGCATTAGGACACTCACTGCCCGTGATTGGGGCAAGTCAGGACATTAGGACACTCACTGCCCGTGATTGGGGCAAGTCAGGGCATTAGGACACTCACTGCCCGTGATTGGAACAAGTCCGTACAATAGGGCACTCACTGCCCGTGATTGGGGCAAGTCCGGAATTAGGACACTCACTGCCCGTGATTGGGGCAAGTCAGGACATCAGGACACTCACTGCCCGTGATTGGGGCAAGTCAGGACAATAGGGCACTCACTGCCCGTGATTGGAGCAAGTCAGGACATTAGGGCACTCACTGCCCGTGATTGGGGCAAGTCAGGACATTAGGACACTCACTGCCCATGATTGGGGCAAGTCAGGAATTAGGACACTCACTGCCCGTGATTGGGGCAAGTCAGGACATTAGGACCCTCACTGCCCGTGATTGGGGCAAGTCATGAATTCGGACACTCACTGCCCGTGATTGGGGCAAGTCAGGAATTAGGACACTCACTGCCCGTGATTGGGGCAAGTCAGGACATCAGGACACTCACTGCCCGTGATTGGGGCAAGTCAGGACAATAGGGCACTCACTGCCCGTGATTGGAGCAAGTCAGGACATTAGGGCACTCACTGCCCGTGATTGGGGCAAGTCAGGACATTAGGACACTCACTGCCCGTGATTGGGGCAAGTCAGGACATTAGGGCACTCACTGCCCTTGATTGGGTCAAGTCAGGACATTAGGACACTCACTGCCCATGATTGGGGCACGTCAGGACATTAGGGCACTCACTGCCCATGATTGGGGCAAGTCAGGACATTAGGACACTCACTGCCCATGATTGGGGCAAGTCAGGACATTAGGACACTCACTGCCCGTGATTGGGGCAAGTCAGGACATTAGGACACTCACTGCCCATGATTGGGGCAAGTCAGGACATTAGGATACTCACTGCCCGTGATATGGGCAAGTCAGGACATTAGGACACTCACTGCCCGTGATTGGGGCAAGTCTGGACATTAGGGCACTCACTGCCCATGATTGGGGCAAGTCAGGACATTAGGGCACTCACTGCCCATGATTGGGGCAAGTCAGGACATTAGGACACTCACTGCCCGTGATGGGGCAAGTCAGGACATTAGGACACTCACTGCCCGTGATTGGGGCAAGTCAGGACATTGGGGCACTCACTGCCCATGATTGGGGCAAGTCAGGACATTAGGGCACTCACTGCCCGTGATTGGGGCAAGTCAGGACATTAGGGCACTCACTGCCCATGATTGAGGCAAGTCAGGACATTAGGGCACTCACTGCCCGTGATTGGGGCAAATCAGGACATTAGGACACTCACTGCCCGTGATTGGGGCAAGTCAGGACATTAGGACACTCACTGCCCGTGATTGGAGAAAGTCAGGACATTCGGACACTCACTGCCCGTGATTGGGGCAAGTCAGGACATTAGGACACTCACTGCCCGTGATTGGGGCAAGTCAGGACATCAGGACACTCACTGCCCGTGATTGGGGCAAGTCAGGACATCAGGACACTCACTGCCCGTGATTGGGGCAAGTCAGGACATTAGGACACTCACTGCCCGTGATTGGGGCAAGTCAGGAATTAGGGTACTCTCTGCCCATGATTGGGGCAAGTCAGGACATTAGGGCACTCACTGCCCGTGATTGGGGCAAGTCAGGACATTAGGACACTCACTGCCCGTGATTGGGGCAAGTCAGGACATTAGGGCACTCACTGCCCGTGATTGGGGCAAGTCAGGACATTAGGACACTCACTGCCCGTGATTGGGGCAAGTCAGGACATTAGGGCACTCACTGCCCGTGATTGGGGCAAGTCAGGACATTAGGGCACTCACTGCCCGTGATTGGGGCAAGTCAGGACATTAGGGCACTCACTGCCCGTGATTGGATCAAGTCAGGACATTAGGGCACTCACTGCCCGTGATTGGGGCAAGTCCGGACATTAGGACACTCACTGCCCGTGATTGGGGCAAGTCAGGACATTAGGACACTCACTGCCCGTGATTGGGGCAAGTCAGGACATTAGGGCACTCACTGCCCATGATTGGGGCAAGTCAGGACATTAGGACACTCACTGCCCGTGATTGGGGCAAGTCAGGAATTAGGGTACTCTCTGCCCATGATTGGGGCAAGTCAGGACATTAGGGCACTCACTGCCCGTGATTGGGGCAAGTCAGGACATTAGGACACTCACTGCCCGTGATTGGGGCAAGTCAGGACATTAGGGCACTCACTGCCCGTGATTGGGGCAAGTCAGGACATTAGGACACTCACTGCCCGTGATTGGGGCAAGTCAGGACATTAGGGCACTCACTGCCCGTGATTGGGGCAAGTCAGGACATTAGGGCACTCACTGCCCGTGATTGGGGCAAGTCAGGACATTAGGGCACTCACTGCCCGTGATTGGGTCAAGTCAGGACATTAGGGCACTCACTGCCCGTGATTGGGGCAAGTCCGGACATTAGGACACTCACTGCCCGTGATTGGGGCAAGTCAGGACATTAGGACACTCACTGCCCGTGATTGGGGCAAGTCAGGACATTAGGGCACTCACTGCCCATGATTGGGGCAAGTCAGGACATTAGGACACTCACTGCCCGTGATTGGGGCACCTCAGGACATTAGGGCACTCACTGCCCATGATTGGGGCAAGTCAGGACATTAGGACACTCACTGCCCGTGATTGGGGCAAGTCAGGACATTAGGACACTCACTGCCCGTGATTGGGGCAAGTCAGGACATTAGGACAGTCACTGCCCATGATTGGGGCAAGTCAGGACATTAGGATACTCACTGCCCGTGATTGGGGCAAGTCAGGACATTAGGACACTCACTGCCCGTGATTGGGGCAAGTCTGGACATTAGGGCACTCACTGCCCATGATTGGGGCAAGTCAGGACATTAGGGCACTCACTGCCCATGATTGGGGCAAGTCAGGACATTAGGACACTCTCTGCCCGTGATTGGGGCAAGTCAGGACAGTAGGACACTCACTGCCCGTGATTGGGGCAAGTCAGGACATTGGGGCACTCACTGCCCATGATTGGGGCAAGTCAGGACATTAGGACACTCACTGCCCGTGATTGGGGCAAGTCAGGACATTAGGACACTCACTGCCCATGATTGGGGCAAGTCAGGACATTAGGATACTCACTGCCCGTGATATGGGCAAGTCAGGACATTAGGACACTCACTGCCCGTGATTGGGGCAAGTCTGGACATTAGGGCACTCACTGCCCATGATTGGGGCAAGTCAGGACATTAGGGCACTCACTGCCCATGATTGGGGCAAGTCAGGACATTAGGACACTCACTGCCCGTGATGGGGCAAGTCAGGACATTAGGACACTCACTGCCCGTGATTGGGGCAAGTCAGGACATTGGGGCACTCACTGCCCATGATTGGGGCAAGTCAGGACATTAGGGCACTCACTGCCCGTGATTGGGGCAAGTCAGGACATTAGGGCACTCACTGCCCATGATTGAGGCAAGTCAGGACATTAGGGCACTCACTGCCCGTGATTGGGGCAAATCAGGACATTAGGACACTCACTGCCCGTGATTGGGGCAAGTCAGGACATTAGGACACTCACTGCCCGTGATTGGAGCAAGTCAGGACATTCGGACACTCACTGCCCGTGATTGGGGCAAGTCAGGACATTAGGACACTCACTGCCCGTGATTGGGGCAAGTCAGGACATCAGGACACTCACTGCCCGTGATTGGGGCAAGTCAGGACATCAGGACACTCACTGCCCGTGATTGGGGCAAGTCAGGACATTAGGACACTCACTGCCCGTGATTGGGGCAAGTCAGGAATTAGGGTACTCTCTGCCCATGATTGGGGCAAGTCAGGACATTAGGGCACTCACTGCCCGTGATTGGGGCAAGTCAGGACATTAGGACACTCACTGCCCGTGATTGGGGCAAGTCAGGACATTAGGGCACTCACTGCCCGTGATTGGGGCAAGTCAGGACATTAGGACACTCACTGCCCGTGATTGGGGCAAGTCAGGACATTAGGGCACTCACTGCCCGTGATTGGGGCAAGTCAGGACATTAGGGCACTCACTGCCCGTGATTGGGGCAAGTCAGGACATTAGGGCACTCACTGCCCGTGATTGGATCAAGTCAGGACATTAGGGCACTCACTGCCCGTGATTGGGGCAAGTCCGGACATTAGGACACTCACTGCCCGTGATTGGGGCAAGTCAGGACATTAGGACACTCACTGCCCGTGATTGGGGCAAGTCAGGACATTAGGGCACTCACTGCCCATGATTGGGGCAAGTCAGGACATTAGGACACTCACTGCCCGTGATTGGGGCAAGTCAGGAATTAGGGTACTCTCTGCCCATGATTGGGGCAAGTCAGGACATTAGGGCACTCACTGCCCGTGATTGGGGCAAGTCAGGACATTAGGACACTCACTGCCCGTGATTGGGGCAAGTCAGGACATTAGGGCACTCACTGCCCGTGATTGGGGCAAGTCAGGACATTAGGACACTCATTGCCCGTGATTGGGGCAAGTCAGGACATTAGGGCACTCACTGCCCGTGATTGGGGCAAGTCAGGACATTAGGGCACTCACTGCCCGTGATTGGGGCAAGTCAGGACATTAGGGCACTCACTGCCCGTGATTGGGTCAAGTCAGGACATTAGGGCACTCACTGCCCGTGATTGGGGCAAGTCCGGACATTAGGACACTCACTGCCCGTGATTGGGGCAAGTCAGGACATTAGGACACTCACTGCCCGTGATTGGGGCAAGTCAGGACATTAGGGCACTCACTGCCCATGATTGGGGCAAGTCAGGACATTAGGACACTCACTGCCCGTGATTGGGGCACCTCAGGACATTAGGGCACTCACTGCCCATGATTGGGGCAAGTCAGGACATTAGGACACTCACTGCCCGTGATTGGGGCAAGTCAGGACATTAGGACACTCACTGCCCGTGATTGGGGCAAGTCAGGACATTAGGACAGTCACTGCCCATGATTGGGGCAAGTCAGGACATTAGGATACTCACTGCCCGTGATTGGGGCAAGTCAGGACATTAGGACACTCACTGCCCGTGATTGGGGCAAGTCTGGACATTAGGGCACTCACTGCCCATGATTGGGGCAAGTCAGGACATTAGGGCACTCACTGCCCATGATTGGGGCAAGTCAGGACATTAGGACACTCTCTGCCCGTGATTGGGGCAAGTCAGGACAGTAGGACACTCACTGCCCGTGATTGGGGCAAGTCAGGACATTGGGGCACTCACTGCCCATGATTGGGGCAAGTCAGGACATTAGGGCACTCACTGCCCGTGATTGGGGCAAGTCAGGACATTAGGGCACTCACTGCCCATGATTGAGGCAAGTCAGGACATTAGGGCACTCACTGCCCGTGATTGGGGCAAATCAGGACATTAGGACACTCACTGCCCGTGATTGGGGCAAGTCAGGAATTAGGACACTCAGTGCCCGTGATTGGGGCAAGTCAGGACATTAGGGCACTCACTGCCCGTGATTGGGGCATGTCAGGACATTAGGACACTCACTGCCCGTGATTGGGGCAAGTCAGGACATTAGGACACTCACTGCCCGTGATTGGGGCAAGTCAGGACATTAGGACACTCACTGCCCGTGATTGGGGCAAGTCAGGACATTAGGACACTCACTGCCCATGATTGGAGCAAGTCAGGACATTAGGACACTCACTGCCCGTGATTGGGGCATGTCAGGACATTAGGACACTCACTGCCCGTGATTGGAGCAAGTCAGGACATTTGGACACTCACTGCCCGTGATTGGGGCAAGTCAGGACATTAGGACACTCACTGCCCGTGATTGGGGCAAGTCAGGACATTAGGACACTCGCTGCCCGTGATTGGGGCTAGTCAGGACATTAGGGCACTCACTGCCCGTGATTGGGGCAAGTCAGGACATTAGGACACTCACTGCCCGTGATTGGGGCAAGTCAGGACATTAGGACACTCACTGCCCGTGATTGGGGCAAGTCAGGAATTAGGGTACTCTCTGCCCATGATTGGGGCAAGTCAGGACATTAGGGCACTCACTGCCCGTGATTGGGGCAAGTCAGGACATTAGGACACTCACTGCCCGTGATTGGGGCAAGTCAGGACATTAGGGCACTCACTGCCCGTGATTGGGGCAAGTCAGGACATTAGGACACTCACTGCCCGTGATTGGGGCAAGTCAGGACATTAGGGCACTCACTGCCCGTGATTGGGGCAAGTCAGGACATTAGGGCACTCACTGCCCGTGATTGGGGCAAGTCAGGACATTAGGGCACTCACTGCCCGTGATTGGATCAAGTCAGGACATTAGGGCACTCACTGCCCGTGATTGGGGCAAGTCCGGACATTAGGACACTCACTGCCCGTGATTGGGGCAAGTCAGGACATTAGGACACTCACTGCCCGTGATTGGGGCAAGTCAGGACATTAGGGCACTCACTGCCCATGATTGGGGCAAGTCAGGACATTAGGACACTCACTGCCCGTGATTGGGGCAAGTCAGGAATTAGGGTACTCTCTGCCCATGATTGGGGCAAGTCAGGACATTAGGGCACTCACTGCCCGTGATTGGGGCAAGTCAGGACATTAGGACACTCACTGCCCGTGATTGGGGCAAGTCAGGACATTAGGGCACTCACTGCCCGTGATTGGGGCAAGTCAGGACATTAGGGCACTCACTGCCCGTGATTGGGGCAAGTCAGGACATTAGGGCACTCACTGCCCGTGATTGGGTCAAGTCAGGACATTAGGGCACTCACTGCCCGTGATTGGGGCAAGTCCGGACATTAGGACACTCACTGCCCGTGATTGGTGCAAGTCAGGACATTAGGACACTCACTGCCCGTGATTGGGGCAAGTCAGGACATTAGGGCACTCACTGCCCATGATTGGGGCAAGTCAGGACATTAGGACACTCACTGCCCGTGATTGGGGCACCTCAGGACATTAGGGCACTCACTGCCCATGATTGGATCAAGTCAGGACATTAGGACACTCACTGCCCGTGATTGGGGCAAGTCAGGACATTAGGACACTCACTGCCCGTGATTGGGGCAAGTCAGGACATTAGGACAGTCACTGCCCATGATTGGGGCAAGTCAGGACATTAGGATACTCACTGCCCGTGATTGGGGCAAGTCAGGACATTAGGACACTCACTGCCCGTGATTGGGGCAAGTCTGGACATTAGGGCACTCACTGCCCATGATTGGGGCAAGTCAGGACATTAGGGCACTCACTGCCCATGATTGGGGCAAGTCAGGACATTAGGACACTCTCTGCCCGTGATTGGGGCAAGTCAGGACAGTAGGACACTCACTGCCCGTGATTGGGGCAAGTCAGGACATTGGGGCACTCACTGCCCATGATTGGGGCAAGTCAGGACATTAGGGCACTCACTGCCCGTGATTGGGGCAAGTCAGGACATTAGGGCACTCACTGCCCATGATTGAGGCAAGTCAGGACATTAGGGCACTCACTGCCCGTGATTGGGGCAAGTCAGGAATTAGGACACTCAGTGCCCGTGATTGGGGCAAGTCAGGACATTAGGGCACTCACTGCCCGTGATTGGGGCATGTCAGGACATTAGGACACTCACTGCCCGTGATTGGGGCAAGTCAGGACATTAGGACACTCACTGCCCGTGATTGGGGCAAGTCAGGACATTAGGACACTCACTGCCCGTGATTGGGGCAAGTCAGGACATTAGGACACTCACTGCCCATGATTGGAGCAAGTCAGGACATTAGGACACTCACTGCCCGTGATTGGGGCATGTCAGGACATTAGGACACTCACTGCCCGTGATTGGAGCAAGTCAGGACATTTGGACACTCACTGCCCGTGATTGGGGCAAGTCAGGACATTAGGACACTCACTGCCCGTGATTGGGGCAAGTCAGGACATTAGGACACTCGCTGCCCGTGATTGGGGCTAGTCAGGACATTAGGGCACTCACTGCCCGTGATTGGGGCAAGTCAGGACATTAGGACACTCACTGCCCATGATTGGGGCTCGTCAGGACATTAGGGCACTCACTGCCCGTGATTGGGGCAAGTCAGGACATTAGGACACTCACTGCCCGTGATTGGGGGAAGTCAGGACATTAGGACACTCACTGCCCGTGATTGGGGCAAGTCAGGACATTAGGACTCTCACTGCCCGTGATTGGGGCAAGTCAGGACATTAGGGCACTCACTGCCCGTGATTGGGGCTAGTCAGGACATTAGGACACTCACTGCCCGTGATTGGGGCAAGTCAGGACATTAGGGCACTCACTGCCTGTGATTGGGGCTAGTCACGACATTAGGGCACTCACTGCCCATGATTGGGGCAAGTCAGGACATTAGGACACTCACTGCCCGTGATTGGGGCAAGTCAGGACATTAGGACACTCACTGCCCGTGATTGGGGCAAGTCAGGACATTAGCAGCGAATGCTGTGGAAGTGAACAGTATGAATGAGTTCAATGTCGTTCTGGAGGGGGAAGGCTTGACGGATGTGGTGAGGGTGTGGGTTGGTGGGGTTAAAATCAATCAGAAATGGATGTGCTTATTGGGCCGACTGGCCTTTTCCCTGGTTACCGATCGTTCCCTCTTCCTGAATTCGCCTCATCTTTTGAATGTTCTTGTCACACGGTTTTTTGTGTGCTGTCCTTTTCCTTCAGATCCAGTTGCCCGATTTTCAAAGCACGAGCTGCTGCTGCTGGTGCTCAAGGCACCCTGCACTGCCAGCTTGCCACAGCTACCTACCTGGCAGGGTTGCCAACTCCTCCAGAATTGCCCTGGAGTCTCCAGGAATAGAAGATTAATCTCCCGGATACTGCTGCGAGCAGAAGCTGGGAGAAAAATCACAGTGGCATTCAGAAAAATGCTTTTCTTTCAACACTTTCGTTTATTAGTTAAAAAAATATTGGAGATGTGAAAAAAGCTCGTTTGACTGAGAATCAAGAATCACCCAATTGAGTCATGAAGGGTCTGTTCCCTTTCTGATTGGCCGTGAGAAGGCAGGGCGTCGCGATGATGGACATGTCGGGCGACCAATGGCGGGAGCGTGGCAGTGAGAGGCTGGAGGTCACGTGATGAAACCTCCAGGAATATATCCAACTGGAGTTGGCAACGCTCCTCCTTGGTGCCCTGGCAGCCGAGTGATCGCAGCAGGGTCTTGCCAGAACAGAGCCAGGCCCCAGACTCCTTAATGGGGCGATAATTTCACTTTAAATGAACCCCCTCATGAACAGAGTACTCACTGACTGATGCCTGTTGTGTCCAGTGCTGTCGACACTAATGCCATTTGGTTGAAGGTTAAGTGCGAGCGTTAGTGGCAATAAGACGGGTTGGATACAGCGGCATCAGTCATCCAGTGCCACATTGATCCGGGAGGGCTCTGGCTGGAGGGCTAATACTCGGGAGCGCTGGCATGTCCTGTACCTGCTGCCTAAGCATCGTGACTTGCATTAGACCGGATTCAGCGGATAAGTGCTCCTCTCGCTGAGCCGTGCTGAAGGGAGTCGGCCCTTCCTGGACTGCCGGCTCTGCTCCTGCTGCACTTTCACATCTTATTGTTCAAAGGTAGGAGGCAGGCCTGACACGGCCCTGAACCACATTGTCCAAAGTGGCTGCATTGTTTCTCCCGAGCAATGGGCTCTCGTCCGTACAATGGAAATCATACAAAAAATTTTGCTGGGTATGTCATGCAGGGAGTTCGTGGACAAAGGAGCATTTGGGGAATTCAGAGGAGTAACGGATTTCTTGGCTAGCTGCTTTAGGTTAGCCTCCGAGGCCTGACTGCCAGCGTCAGCATGTCCAAGTGGCCCTTCTAAAGAGTGAGTGCCGGCAGGCTATTCGACTGTACAAGGCGTCGCAGCTGAGCCCAATCTTAGCCTCATCCAATGTCCACAGGCATGCACAGAAAGTGGGGGTGGTGGGGAGGGGTGGTCGCCGGATAGCAATCAGGAGCAGGGACCCTGGCTGATTTCTTTCCCCCACCCTTTAGCCCAGGGAGACTGAGGCGAGGTGCAGCGACCCAGCCTGAGAAAAGCTAACACAGCAGAGGCCGGGCGCTGGAGATTGTTTCTCAAGCCAACACGCTGTGGCACCCCACATCCTTACACATTACTCAGCAGTGAATATTCAGTCACACGATGCGAGGTGCATGGAGGCTGCTGTCATCGGACAATCGACACATTGCAAACGATTTTGGTTATCTCTGTCTTTGTTGTAATTTTTGTGCTCATCAAGGTGCTAGGGAATGGGCCAGTTCCTATTTCAGGAACCAGTGCTGCATCAAACACTCCCAGGGCAGGTACCGCACGGGTTAGATACAGAGTAAAGCTCCCTCTACACTGTCCCATCAAACACTCCCAGGGCAGGTACAGCACGGGGTAGATACAGAGTAAAGCTCCCTCTACAATGTCCCATCAAACACTCCCAGGGCAGGTACAGCACGGGTTAGATACAGAGTAAATCTCCCTCTACACTGTCACATCAAACACTCCCAGGGCAGGTACAGAATGGGTTGGATACAGAGTAAAGCTCCCTCTACACTGTCCCATCAAACACTCCCAATGCAGGTACAGTACGGGGTAGATACAGAGTAAAGCTCCCTCTACAATGTCCCATCAAACACTCCCAGGGCAGGTACAGCACGGGTTAGATACAGAGTAAAGCTCCCTCTACACTGTCGCATCAAACACTCCCAGGGCAGGTACAGCACAGGGTTAGATACAGAGTAAAGCTCCCTCTACACTGTCCCATCAAACACTCCCAGGGCAGGTTCAGCACAGGTTAGAAACAGAGTAAAGCTCCCTCTACACTGTCCCCTCAAACACTCCCAGGGCAGGTACAGCACGGGTTAGATACAGAGTAAAGCTCCCTCTACACTGTCCCATCAAACACTCCCAGGGCAGGTACAGCACGGGGTTAGATACAGAGTAAAGCTCCCTCTACACTGTCCCATCAAACACTCCCAGGGCAGGTACAGCACGGGTTACATACAGAGTAAAGCTCCCTCTACACTGTCCCATCAAACACTACCAGGGCAGGTACAGCACAGGTTAGATACAGAGTAAAGCTCCCTCTACACTGTCCCCATCAAACACTCTCAGGGCAGGTACAGCACGGGTTAGATACAGAGTAAAGCTCCCTCGACACTGTCCCATCAAACACTCCCAGGGCAGGTACAGCACGGGTTAGATACAGAGTAAAGCTCCCTCTACACTATCCCATCAAACACTCCCAGGGCAGGTACCGCACGGGTCAGATACAGAGTAAAGCTCCCTCTACACTGTCCCATCAAACACTCCCAGGGCAGGTACAGCACGGGTTAGATACAGAGTAAAGCTCCCTCTACACTATCCCATCAAACACTCCCAGGGCAGGTACCGCACGGGTCAGATACAGAGTAAAGCTCCCTCTACACTGTCCCATCAAACACTCCCAGGGCAGGTACAGCACGGGTTAGATACAGAGTAAAGCTCCCTGTACACTGTCCCATCAAACACTCCCAGGGCAGGTTCAGCACAGGTTAGATACAGAGTAAAGGTCCCTCTACACTGTCCCCTCAAACACTCCCAGGGCAGGTACAGCACGGGTTAGATACAGAGTAAAGCTCCCTCTACACTGTCACATCAAACACTCCCAGGGCAGGTACAGCATGGGTTGGATACAGAGTAAAGCTCCCTCTACACTGTCCCATCAAACACTCCCAGGGCAGGTACAGCACGGGTTAGATACAGAGTAAAGCTCCCTTTACACTGTCCCGTCAAACACTCCCAGGGCAGGTACAGCACGGGTAAGATACAGAGTAAAGCTCCCTCTACACTGTCCCACCAAACACTCCCAGGGCAGCTACCGCACGGGTTAGATACAGAGTAAAGCTCTCTCTACACTGTCCCATCAAACACTCCCAGGGCAGGTACAGCACGGGTTAGATACAGAGTAAAGC
Organism: Squalus acanthias; assembly: GCA_030390025.1. Lineage (NCBI taxonomy): Eukaryota > Metazoa > Chordata > Chondrichthyes > Squaliformes > Squalidae > Squalus > Squalus acanthias. Next base: position 1,303,770 of record CM059451.1, on the reverse strand, counting down.
TCGCTCTACACTGTCCCATCAAACACTCACAGGGCAGGTACAGCACGGGTTAGATACAGAGTAAAGCTCCCTCTACACTGTCCCATCAAACACTCCCAGGGCAGGTACAGCACGGGTTAGATACAGAGTAAAGCTCCCTCTACACTGTCCCATCAAACACTCCCAGGGCAGGTACAGCATGGGTTAGATATAGAGTAAAGCTCCCTCTACACTGTCCCATCAAACACTCCCAGGGCAGGTAGAGCACGGGTAAGATACAGAGTAATGCTCCCTCTACACTGTCTCATCAAACACTCCCAGGGCAGCTACAGCATGGGGTTGGATACAGAGTAAAGCTCCCTCTACACTCTCCCATCAAACACTCCCAGGGCAGGTACAGCACGGGTTAGATACAGAGTAAAGCTCCCTCTACACTGTCCCGTCAAACACTCCCAGGGCAGGTACAGCACGGGTTAGATACAGAGTAAAGCTCCCTCCACACTGTCCCATCAAACACTCCCAGGGCAGGTACAGCACGGGTTAGATACAGAGTAAAGCTCCCCCTACACTGTCCCATCAAACACTCCCAGGGCAGGTACAGCACGGGTTAGATACAGAGTAAAGCTCCCTCTACACTGTCCCATCAAACACTCCCAGGGCAGGTACAGCACGGGTTAGATACAGAGTAAAGCTCCCTCTACACTGTCCCCATCAAACACTCCCAGGGCAGGTACAGCACGGGTTAGAATCAGAGTAAAGCTCCCTCTACACTGTCCCATCAAACACTCTTATGGCAGGTACAGCACGGGTTAGATACAGAGTAAAGCTCCCTCTACACTGTCACATCAAATACTCTCAGGGCAGTGCCAGCACGGGTTAGATATAGAGTAAAGCTCCCTCTACACTGTCCCATCAAACACTCCCAGGGCAGGAACAGCAAGGGTTAGATGCAGAGTAAAGCTCCCTCTGCACTGTCCCATCAAACACTCCCAGGGCAGGTACAGCACGGGTTAGATACAGAGTAAAGCTCCCTCTATACTGTCCCATCAAACACTCCCAGGGCAGATACAGCACGGGTTAGATACAGAGTAAAGCTCCCTCTACACTGTCCCATCAAACACTCCCAGGGTAGGTACAGCATGGGTTAGATACAGAGTAAAGCTCCCTCTACACTGTCCCATCAAACACTCCCAGGGCAGGTACAGCACTGGGTTAGATACAGAGTAAAGCTCCCTCTACACTGTCCCCATCCAACACTCCCAGGGCAGATACAGCACGGGTTAGATACAGAGTAAAGCTCCCTCTACACTGTCCCCATTAAACACTCCCAGGGCAGAGACAGCACGAGTTAGATACAGAGTAAAGCTCCCTCGACACTGTCCCATCAAACACTCCCAGGGCAGGTACAGCACGGGGTTAGATGCAGAGTAAAGCTCCCTCTGCACTGTCCCATCAAACACTCCCAGGGCAGGTACAGCACGGGGTTAGATACAGAGTAAAGCTCCCTCTACACTGTCCCATCAAACACTCCCAGGGCAGGTACAGCACGGGTTAGATACAGAGTAAAGCTCCCTCTACACTGTCCCATCAAACACTCCCAGGGCAGGTACAGCACGGGTTAGATACAGAGTAAAGCTCTCTCTGCACTGTCCCATCAAACACTCCCAGGGCAGGTACAGCACGGGGTTAGATACAGAGTAAAGCTCCCTCTACACTGTCCCATCAAACACTCCCAGGGCAGGTACAGCACGGGGTTAGATACAGAGTAAAGCTCCCTCTACACTGTCCCCATCAAACACTCCCAGGGCAGGTACAGCACGGGTTAGAATCAGAGTAAAGCTCCCTCTACACTGTCCCATCAAACACTCTTATGGCAGGTACAGCACGGGTTAGATACAGAGTAAAGCTCCCTCTACACTGTCACATCAAATACTCTCAGGGCAGTGCCAGCACGGGTTAGATATAGAGTAAAGCTCCCTCTACACTGTCCCATCAAACACTCCCAGGGCAGGAACAGCAAGGGTTAGATGCAGAGTAAAGCTCCCTCTACACTGTCCCATCAAACACTCCCAGGGCAGGTACAGCACGGGTTAGATACAGAGTAAAGCTCCCTCTATACTGTCCCATCAAACACTCCCAGGGCAGATACAGCACGGGTTAGATACAGAGTAAAGCTCCCTCTACACTGTCCCATCAAACACTCCCAGGGTAGGTACAGCATGGGTTAGATACAGAGTAAAGCTCCCTCTACACTGTCCCATCAAACACTCCCAGGGCAGGTACAGCACTGGGTTAGATACAGAGTAAAGCTCCCTCTACACTGTCCCCATCCAACACTCCCAGGGCAGATACAGCACGGGTTAGATACAGAGTAAAGCTCCCTCTACACTGTCCCCATTAAACACTCCCAGGGCAGAGACAGCACGAGTTAGATACAGAGTAAAGCTCCCTCTACACTGTCCCATCAAACACTCCCAGGGCAGGTACAGCACGGGGTTAGATGCAGAGTAAAGCTCCCTCTGCACTGTCCCATCAAACACTCCCAGGGCAGGTACAGCACGGGGTTAGATACAGAGTAAAGCTCCCTCTACACTGTCCCATCAAACACTCCCAGGGCAGGTACAGCACGGGTTAGATACAGAGTAAAGCTCCCTCTACACTGTCCCATCAAACACTCCCAGGGCAGGTACAGCACGGGTTAGATACAGAGTAAAGCTCTCTCTGCACTGTCCCATCAAACACTCCCAGGGCAGGTACAGCACAGGTTAGATACAGAGTAAAGCTCCCTCTGCACTGTCCCCATCAAACACTCCCAGGGCAGGTACAGCACGGGTTAGATACAGAGTAAAGCTCCCTCTACACTGTCCCATCAAACACTCCCAGGGTAGGTACAGCATGGGTTAGATACAGAGTAAAGCTCCCTCTACACTGTCCCATCAAACACTCCCAGGGCAGGTACAGCACTGGGTTAGATACAGAGTAAAGCTCCCTCTACACTGTCCCCATCCAACACTCCCAGGGCAGATACAGCACGGGTTAGATACAGAGTAAAGCTCCCTCTACACTGTCCCCATTAAACACTCCCAGGGCAGAGACAGCACGAGTTAGATACAGAGTAAAGCTCCCTCTACACTGTCCCATCAAACACTCCCAGGGCAGGTACAGCACGGGGTTAGATGCAGAGTAAAGCTCCCTCTGCACTGTCCCATCAAACACTCCCAGGGCAGGTACAGCACGGGGTTAGATACAGAGTAAAGCTCCCTCTACACTGTCCCATCAAACACTCCCAGGGCAGGTACAGCACGGGTTAGATACAGAGTAAAGCTCCCTCTACACTGTCCCATCAAACACTCCCAGGGCAGGTACAGCACGGGTTAGATACAGAGTAAAGCTCTCTCTGCACTGTCCCATCAAACACTCCCAGGGCAGGTACAGCACAGGTTAGATACAGAGTAAAGCTCCCTCTGCACTGTCCCCATCAAACACTCCCAGGGCAGGTACAGCACGGGTTAGATACAGAGTAAAGCTCCCTCTACACTGTCCCCATCAAACACTCCCAGGGCAGGTACAGCACGGGTTAGATACAGAGTAAAGCTCCCTCTGCACTGTCCCCATCCAACACACCCAGGGCAGGTACAGCACGGGTTAGATACAGAGTAAAGCTCCCTCTACACTGTCCCCATCAAACACTCCCAGGGCAGGTACAGCACGGGTTAGATACAGAGTAAAGCTCCCTCTGCACTGTCCCCATCAAACACTCCCAGGGCAGGTACAGCACGGGTTAGATACAGAGTAAAGCTCCCTCTGCACTGTCCCCATCCAACACACCCAGGGCAGGTACAGCACGGGTTAGATACAGAGTAAAGCTCCCTCTACACTGTCCCCATCAAACAGTCCCGGGGCAGGTACAGCACGGGTTAGATACAGAGTAAAGCTCCCTCTACACTGTCCCATCAAACACTCCCAGGGCAGGTACAGCACGGGGTTAGATAGGGGCAGTCTTGAGCTATGGCGCTTATACCTACTGGTAATTGGGTTGAAATTGTCCTAACTTATTTCCTGTAGGACACTTACAGCCAGCAGAGTGATGAGGGACTTCATCCCATCAGTCTGGGCTGGATTATTTCCCAGGTTCTGGCCTGGATTATTTCCCAGGTTCCAGAGATGACAGGACACTGTGATGACACACTGTACACCCCAGCGACCTTTTTGAAAAAGTATTTTATTTTTCCTTTCTCCCACCTGGTCTCTGTCACGCTATGCACATGGACAAAAACAATGCAAGCCAAACTCGACCAGTGATACCACTCCTGGTATCGGTGAACTTTAATCACTGGTGTAGTTTGGCTTGCTTCGTTTTTACCAGGATGAAGAATGAATGAACTTGCATTTCTATAGCACCTTTCACAACCTAAGGACGTCCCAAAGCACTTCACAGCCAATGAAATACGCGGCAGCCAATTTGCGCACAGCAAGCTCCCACGAACTGCAATGTGATAATGACCAGAAAATCTGTTTTAGTGCTGTTAATTGAGGGATAAATATTGGCCTAGGACACCAAAGAGAAGTCCCCTGCTCTTCTTCGAATAGTGCCATGGGATCATTCACGTCAACCTGAGAGAGCAGACGTTTAACGTCTCATCTGAAAGGCGGCAATTCCGACAGTGCAGCACTCGCTCAGTGCTGCACTGGAGCGTCAGCCTAGATTATGGGCTCAAGAATGATATCAGGGATGAGGGACTTCAGTGATGTGGAGAGACTGGAGAAGCTGGGGTTGTTCTCCTTAGAGCAGAGAAGGTTAAGGGGAGATTGACCAGAATGGTTCCAGGGGATGAGGGACTTCAGTTACGTGGAGAGACTGGAGAAGCTGGGATTGTTCTCCTTCGAGCAGAGAAGGTTAAGGGGAGATTTAATAGAGGTGTTCAAAAGTATGAGGGGTTTTGATAGAGTAAATAAGGTGAAACTGTTTCCAGTGGCAGGAGGGTCGGTAACCAGAGGACACAGATTGAAGGTGATTGGCAAAAGAGCCAGAGGGGAGATGAGGAGATTTTTTTTTACGCAGCGAGTTGTTGTGATCTGGAACGCACTGCCTGAAAGCGCAGTGGAAGCAGATTCAATCGTAAGTTTTAAAAGGGAATTGGACAAATATTTGAAAAGGAAAAATTGGCAGGGCTATGGGGAAAAAGCGGGGTAGTGGGACTAATTGGAGAGCTCTGCCAGGCACAATGGGCTGAATGACCTTCTTCTGTGCTGATTCCATGACAAAGTGGACAAGCTGGTGGCCTGCTCCCAGTCTGTTGTGAGGTACAGATGATTGGTTTAGGGTGACTTTTGATCCTGAGAGAGTACCTGGCTTCCACTCTGTGCCTCCCCAGCTACATCGGTGCAGGTGACTGCAAATTTTTTTTTTAAAGATACCGGAACACCCAGTATGTTCGTCCCTGTTTCACACCTAAGCGTATTTACCAGTATCAAGGGTACCGGCTGAGAGTGGTGAGGCTCACAGTGGTAAGTCGAGAATAATGGGACCTCCAGTCAACCAGATGGCAGCTGCCCCAGGGGGCTCCCGTGAATTTCAAAAAAGGCAGCGCTAAACGCCGGGGGAGGGCAGAGAGGGCAAACACCTCAAATAATGGCAGAAAAAGAACCAGAGACCGCATCAGGAGCTCCCCCAAATCGGCAACAAGGCAAACTCAAATGGAGGGGGTGCAGCGTAGATTCACCATAATGCTACCGGGGCTAAAAGGGTTCATTTATGAGGACAGGTTGCATAGACTAGGCTTGTATTCCCTTGAGTATAGAAGATTAAGGGGTGAGCTAATTGAGGTGTTTAAGATGATTAAAGGAGTTGATGGGGTAGATCGAGAGAAACTATTTCCTCTGGCGGGAGAGTTCAGGGGGCATAACCTTAAAGTTAGAGCCAGGCCGTTCAGGGGTGATGTCAGGAAGCACTTCTTCACACAAAGGGTGGTGGAAATCTGGAACTCTCTCCCCCAAAAAGCTGTCGAGACTGGGGGGTCAATTGAAAATTTCAAAACTGAGATTGATAGATTTTTGTTGGGAAAGGGTATTAAGGGTTAGGGAACCAAGGCGAATAGATGGAGTTAAGATACAGATCAGCCATGATCTAATTGAATGGCGGAACAGGTTTGAGGGGCTGAATGGCCTCCTCCTGTTCCTAAATGGGAAAATACTGCGGCACTGGAAAACTCGATTCTCGGAAAGCTCCGAACAGCGGAAGTTTCAGCAAATCAGGTAAACTAACACTGGAGCAGAAAAGATCAGTGACTCTGGACATCTTCTTAAAGGGACCACGGGCAGAAGGAGACTTAAAAGAAGAGCACCTAAGCAGTTAAGGGTGCAGTGAAGAGGAACTAAAGTGAAAGAGAACACCCGTGTGAAGTAGATGACAAAGGAGGACCACCCGAAATAAACCAAACTAAATAATACCTGAGGGAAGGAAAAACTAAAAGATGGGCAACAGACAGAAGGAAAGTCAAAAGGGAACGCCTGGGATTTAAAGAAGTTAAACCAAAAGGCAGAAATATAACAAGAAAAGGAAACAGCCAGGTGAAGGAAAACTAAGATGGAGACCTTGAGGTGTTCTTGCTGTTCATAATTGAGAAAGGAAAAATCAATTGAAGGGTGAAGAGATACAAAAACTCTGGGATTCATTTCCAGGGTTAGTGGTCGAGGCAGCAACTATCAACATTCAAGATTAGATTGGATTGGTGGTTGAAGGGATGTGGGAACAGGGCGGGTAAATGTGATTCGAACTGTTTGCGCCTATGGAGGGTATACGCCGACACAGACTGGTTGGGCCGAGCAGCCTGTTTCCGTGCTGTAACTTCTATGTATTTCTATGTGTAGCGGTCTGTTAATCAGTAAGCTTAAAGACAGAGTTATGGCCTTAGAGAGAAAGGTACAGGAAGGTACAGAGGGGGAGAGAAGGGAGGGGATTTTTGAGGGTGAGTGGATAGTAGTAATTGAAGGAAGTGGAAAGTGAGTCTTCACATCTTAGTGATATGGTCAGGCTAAGGTCAGGGATTGGAACTGGAGGACAGTCAGGAATAGCACTGTCATGACAAAGGAACAATTGCTGAAAGTAGCCAAAGAAATGGAGATAGTGGATGGATTAAGGTTGATAAAAGAAGCAAGGTATGTGGGAAACCCTTTGAAGCTATCTAAGAGATTACAGAAGCAAACCAGGTACTGTCCAACACTGCAGAAGGATACAAGGTTCCAGAAGTAAAGGTAGTTAGAAAACCAGAGAGAAGAGTCTGGACAAAGATGCATTTTGCAGGTCACAAAGAGATTGTAGTCGTAGGTGAGACCTATTTCTCTTAGCAGAGAGGTCAATAACCAGGGGGCATAGATTTAAAGTAACTGGTAGAAGGATTAGAGAGGAGTTGAGGAGAATTTTTTTCACCCAGAGGGTGGTGGGGGTCTGGAACTCACTGCCTGAAAGGGTGGTAGAGGCAGAAACCCTTATCACATTTAAAAAGTACTTGGATGCGCACTTGAAGTGCAGTAACCTACAGGGCTATGGACCAAGAGCTGGAAAGTGGGATTAGGGTGGATAGCTCTTTCAGCCAGCACAGACACGATGGGCCGAATGGCCTCCTTCTTTGCCATAAATTTCTTTGATTCTATGATTTACTAAGGCAAGTGGACAGCCATGTGTGCCGTAGAGACAATACCCACAGGATGGTGCGCTGTCTACTTGGAGCGAGAGCAGTACACATTGAGGAAAGATTAGAAAGGTTAGGAGGCACAGTAAGTTGTGTAGATGGGAGCAGAAAGCTACAAAGGGACATCGATAGATTCAGTGAGTGGGCAAAACTGTGGCAGATGGAGTTCAATGTGGGGAAGTGTGAGCTCATCCACTTTGGACCCAAGAAAGATAGATCGGAATATTTTATTGATGGCAAGAGACCAGGAACTGCGGAGGAGCAATGGGATTCGAGAATTCAGGCACACAAATCACTAAAGGTAAGTGGACAGGTACAAAAAGTAATCAAAAAGGCTGATGGAATGTTGGCCTTTATCTCGGGGCTGGAATACAAAGGGGTGGAAGTTCTGTTACAGCTGTACAGAGCTCTGGTTAGACCCTATCTGGACACTGCGTTCAGTTCCGGGCCCCGCACCTCAGGAAGGATATATTGGCCTTGGAGGGGGGGCAGCACAGATTCACCAGAATGACACCGGGGCTAAAAGGGTTAAATTATGACAGGTTGTATAAAGCTGACTTCTATTCCTTGAATATTGAAGATGAAGGGGTGATTTAATTGAGGTGTTTAAGATGATTAAAGGAGTCGATAGGGTAGACAGAGAGAAACTATTTCCTCTGGTGGGGGGAGTCCAGAACAAGGGGGGCATAACCTTAAAATTAGAGCCAGGCCGTTCAGGGGTGATGTCAGGAAGCACTTCTTCACACAAAGGGTGGTGGAATTCTGGAACTCTCTCCCCCAAAAGGTTGGAGATGCTGGGGGTCAATTGATAATTTTTAAGACTAAGATTGACAGATTTATCTTGGGTAAGAGTATCAAGGGATAGGGATCAAAGGCAGGTAAATGGAGTTGAGATACAGATCAGCCATGATCTGACTGAATGGCGGAACAGGCTCAAGGGACTGAATGGCCTCCTCCTGTTCCTATGTTCCTATGATACTGAAGGGGACCATTGGTAGTCCATGTAGGGGTAAATGGCATAGGGAGAAATATAGAGGCCTTAAAAGCCACATATATAAGGATTAGCTCAAAATTCAAAGATAGAGGATACAGAGTCATGTTCTCTGGTATATTCCCAGTGCTTGGGAAGGGAAGGGAGTTCACCAGAAGAATTGAGGAGGTAAATGAGTGGCTAGCGGCACGGTGTAAGAACAACATGCTACCTTCGTAAATAACTGGGAATCCTTCCAGAATAAAAAGGACTGGTACAGGAGAGACGGGCTATACTTAAACCAAGTAGAGAACAATAAGACTTGTGAGGAACATTGAGACAGCAATGGAAAATCATTTAGCCACCAGGCTGATCCCCAATGTCACAACTCTGAGTTATGAGAAAAGATTGAAGAAACTTGGGGGTAAAAATTGGTTATGGCCCATTTTCAGGCTCATGACCAATGGCGCGCAGACAGCGAATGCCTCAACCAGGAGCCATGAAGCTCACCCGAAATTGGGCCTCGGGCCTCATTGTAATAATTTGGGCTTGTCATGCCTCCAGAGTGCTAAAGAAGCCTGAGCGGAGCAGGCCCGGAGCCTCCTCCGCTCATCGCCAACCAATTTAGTGCAGGGGTCCTTCTTCTTCTTTCGTATGGTAGTAGCAAAGCAAATCAAATGTCAATATCTGAGTCAGATATCCAGGCCAAAACTTCCGGTGTAACAGTGTGGATATCTTGTAGGCTGCCTGCGAATTTCCTCTGAGGGCAGTGCTCAATGATGAGCTCCAGGGTCTGATTAGGAGCTCCACAGTCACATGATGGGGATGCTTTAATCTTCCATCTATGGAGAAGGTGGCAGCATCTACCATGACCGGTTGTGAGGCGGTTGATGGTTGTCCACTGTTTGCGAGGAAGGTTTGATCCTTCAGGTTGTTCTGTGGGGTCCTCTATAAGGAATCCATTCCGTATGTCGCAGTTCTTCCAAGCATTTCACCATCGGTCATCAAGGCTGAGGGGAGATCGCTGAAGGGCTTCGGCGACAGTCCAAAATGGCCGCCTAGATTTGAGACGGGTTGGTGGTAGGTTGTTCAAGTCGGCCTGGATCGGTATGTCTTTGCTGGTGTAGCGGTTGTATTCTCTGGAGACTGCATATTCGCGGCGTAGGTGAGGTGGTACGATGTTTGCAAGCACGGGCAGCCAAGGTGTTGGTGTCGATAAAAGCGTACCAGTGATAATTCTCATAGTAGAATTCAGCTGGACATCAACGGATTTGACATGCAGACTTGATAGCCATGCCAGAGAGCAGTACTCTGCTGTTGAGTAGACCAGGGCGAGTGCTGCCGTACGGAGGGTTTGAGCGTCTGTTCCCCATGTGGATCTGGCGAGTTTCTGGATCCTGAAACAGAGGTTAGGTCCCTCATTTACATATGTAAGGGTCCTAATATCTGTTCTGGCGCCATGGACGCCTGGGTAGCCACCAATGCCAATACGGCACCGCCTGTACCCCTGGCACTGATTGGGCGTAGAACATTGCCCCGCGAAAATGGCTCAATTTTTACCCCTTGTGCTTTTCTGCTTGGAGAGGAGGCTTCTGAAAGGGGTTCTTATCAAGGTATATAAGGGAACGGGAAAAGTTAATCTGGAATATTACTTTAAATTAAACTGTTGGATTAGAACAAGGAGTCCCAGGTGTTACATTTAGAACAGATAGCAGGAAAGAGTGATCAAGGTGTGGAATCCAGACAGAGTAGGGGAGGCAAAAAACCATGGAATCATTTAAGAAACAATTGGAGGCTGAAATGGGGGGCAGTGGGCATTATGATCTCTCTGGACGGGTGAATCAAGATGGGCCGAATGGCCTGCCTCATCCATAATTATCCTGTGATCATGTGAACAGGTTCAATGCAAATCAGTGTTGCAGTGACACTTGCACACTGTACCACAGACTGCTTGGATACAAGCTTTTTCTTTCCCCCCATCATATGGGTTACATAGTATTTACAGCACAGCAACAGGCCATTCGGCCCAACTGGTCTATGCTGGAGTTTATGCTCCACACGAGCCTCCTCCCACCCCTCTTCATCTCACCCCATCAACATATCCTTCTATTCCTTTCTCCCTCATGTGTTTATCCAGCTTCCCCCTTAAATGCATCTACACTATTCGCCTCAACCACTCCCTGTAGTAGCGAGTTCCACATTCTCACCACTCTCTGGGTAAAGAAGTTTCTCCTGAATTCCCGATTGGATTTATTAGTGACTATCTTATATTTATGGCCCCTAGTTCTGGTCTCCCCCATAAGTGGAAACATCTTCTCTACGTCATTGAATATATTTAAGGTGAAGATAGACAGATTTTTGAAAGGTAAGGGAGTCAAGGGTTATGGGGAGCAGGCAGGGAAGTGGAGTTGAGGCTAAGATTAGATCAGCCATGATCTTATTGAATGGCGGAGCAGGCTCGAAGGGCCGAATGACCTACTCCTGCTCCTATTTCTTATGTTCTTATGTCTATCCTATCGAACCTTTTTGATTATTTTAAAGTCCTCTATCAGGTCACCCCCTGAGTCTTCTCTTTTCTAAAGAAAAGAGTGCCAGCCTGTTCAATCTTTCCTGATAGTTATAACCTCTCAGTTCTGGTATCAGCCTTGTAAATCTTTTTTGCACCTTCTCCAGTGCCTCTGTATCCTATGATATCATAGGGGTTTCCCCCCCCATATGACTCCCCAACTCAGCCATGTTGCCGTGCAGAGGAGAAGCACTTTGCGTATAAACAAGAATCAGAAGGCGGGCGAGTCAATGCAGCGCCTGCTGGTTGGTAGACTGGCATCCGCGGAGCGCCGTGGTCAAACACTCCGCCTGTTCTTTTGCTTAGGGAATGGTGCAACTGGGCCCGGAGGAGCTTAAAGAGGAGGGAGTGAGCTGACAAAAGAGGTAGGGACAATAAATGTGTACGCTCATACTGGCCCCCTCACTCTGCACCTACATAACTCACTGTGCCCAAGTGTTTGCAAGGAGTTGGTGAATTGAAGCAGCAACAAGTGGAGAAAGGCTGTCCCTTCATGTGTGGCAACATTGCTTTTGCTGCCTAACAGTTGAAGTGGTTCAGGCCAGTTCAACCAGAACTGTGGTCAGGGGCTGTACTTTGCACGGTTACTGCGGGAGTGGGGGAGAAACTACCATGGTAACAGAGCACACAGAAATCAGTTAATAATTCACCTCGCGCCATCCTGCTAGGGCATAGTTTTATCGTTAGGGTACTTTGTGAGGCCCCCAACCAGCAGTGAGCATTCTAATTAAAAAGAAAATGGTGAGGCACCTTTATGATTAAAATAAGAACATAAGAAATAGGAGCAGAAGTCGGCCATTCGGCCCCTCGAGCCTGCTCCACCATTCAACGAGATCATGGCTGATCTTCCACCTCAACTCCACGGAGCAGGCTCGAGGGGCCAAGTGGCCTATTCCTGCTCCTATTTCTTATGTTCCCGCCTGAACCCCATATCCCTTGATTCCCCATGAGTCCAAAAATCTATCGATCTCAGCCTTGAATATACTCAACGACTGAGCATCCACAGCCCTCTGGGGTCGAGAACTCCAAAGATTCACCACCCTCTGAGTGAAGAAATTCCTCCTCATCTCGGTCCTAAATGGCCGACCCCTTATCCTGAGACTTGAAATATAGAAAGCTCTGCTTTACTTTGAATTTGCAACATCCATAAAAGCAGCTTGTCCCCCACGCGACCCGTCCTTAATTTTTCTCCCCCCTCTCCTGAAGGCGTTGACTCGTGCTGAGGTTAATTCCACAGGTCCCCAGCAGCCTACTGGTATCGCGTCCAAGTGGCCGCTCTCCCCGTGTGAGCCTGGACAGCAAGCGTCAGCAAGCGTCAGCTATTCAACCGTGGGGCAGCATCACAAGTCAGCCTGATCCTGTCCTCATCAGATAGCCACACTTTCAGGCAGAGAGGAGAGGGGTGGAGTTACAACCTGTGGAATTCTCTACCACAGAAGGCAGTAGAGGCCAATTCATTAAATATATTAAAAAAGGAGTTGGATATATTTCTTAAGGCTAAAGGGATCAAGGGCTATGGGGAGAAAGCAGGGACAGGGTACTGAATTTGGATGATCAGCCATGATCGCATTGAATGGCGGAGCAGGCTAGAGGGGCCGAATGGCCTACTCCTGCTCCTATCGTCTATGTTTCTATGTTTCTATGTTAACACAGCGTTCAGGAGTATGAACCCTGAATACAGTTCCCCCTCTCTAGTTGAGGGTTGCTGTGGCCAGTTATAGCACGCCCACTGCCAGCCCCCCGCGATAAGATCACCTAGTTCAGCCCAGACCACAAATGGACCATGTGACTTTCCTGGGCCGTGCCTACATCCAGCTGAGGGATTCGGGGAGCTACATTACATTGTTTTAAGCAAAGTATATGCCTCGGGATGAATTAGATTAGACAGGTCTGAGGTTCCGAAACTATTGCCCTGCATCTTTGGGCGAGAGACTTGGGCGTGGGGGTCAGTGGGCCGGATTCGTGGCACCCCTGATTTTCCGACCTGTGCCAGCCTGCGCCAGGAGCAGAGCCTCTGCGAAATGAACGCTCATGAGGGTTTCCTTTCCTCCAGCTTCGGCACACTGACTAACACGCCTGCACCAAAGTTTCGCCTGTGCTCTTTGAATTGAGTCGCTAGTCTTGCTGCGTTAAAATAGCAGAGTCAACAAGCTTGACCCAAGCTCAATAACCAGTGTGTTAAGAAAACACAGAGAGGAAACTAAGGGGGGAAAATTGATTCGCGCCCCCGCAGCCGAAATTCATCGGTAGCGCCCCAAGAGGGAAGTGGGGCGTTACTGGAGTGCCCCGCCTCCCTCTTGGGGCGCTGCGAGGGAATATTGCAGCGCTACGTGCCGCAGCGCCACACTCTGCGGAAGTCGCGGCGCGGTACTGCAGGCCTTCCTCCCCTTCTTAAAGTGGAGGGGCCTTGTGCAGCGCGACCTGGGGCCCAGCTGGGCCACCAGGGATCGGAGTGCCGACAAAAGAGCCCGGCACTCAAGAGGAGTGCCAGGCTCACGGAGCGCCGTGGGGGGGCATTAGAGGAGGCCGGGGACGGCAACGGGGGCAGGTGCTGGCAGGCGGCCAACAACAAAAATGGCTGCCCGGCACCTCGCCTTTAATTTGCGCCGCCCCGGCCGCAGGTAAGCCCCCTTGACCCCGTCGGACATAGCGTCCGGCGGTAAGTCAGGGGGCGCTACCGAAGATCGCGGCCGGGGCGTGAGCGGGGCGCTGTACACGGTGATGAGGTCATCGGGCACTAACGGTTACCGCCGCTGCTAACCTCCCGCTGAATTTCACGGGAGGCGTTGGCGGCGCCGCGCCCGGGCGCTAGTTGCTTTGCACCCCGTTAACGCCCTCAAAGCAACCGAATTTTTCCCCCTTAATCCCTGGTGTTGAGTTATTTCCCGAATAGCAGCAGGGTATCCATGAAAAGGTCTATGGAAACCCTTTTCTTGCACTTTGAAACACACCACTGTAACATGAATTACACTGACAGGGGTCATCACATCTCTCATAGAATCTACAGCACAGAAGGAGGTCATTTGGCCCATCGTGCCTGTGCCGGCTCTTTGAAAGAGCTCTCCAATTAGTCCCACTCCCTTGCTCTTTCCCCATAGCCCTGCAAATTGTTCTTATGCAAGTATTTATCCCATTCCCTTTAAAGTTACTATTGAATCTGCTTCCACCGCCCTTTCAGGCAGTGCATTCCAGATCACAACAACTCGCTGTGTAAAAACAATTCTCCCCATCTCCCTTCTGGTTCTTTTGCCAATTATCTTAATTCTGTGTCTTCTGGTTACCGACCCTCCTGCCAGTGGAAATAATGGCCTAGAAATTGGGCCACAACCATTTTTGGGCATTTGGGTCGGGAGTGGGGGGAGAAGAGGAGGAGGAATGGAGGCTGGTTAGGTACCACAGGAGGCGTATGGCACACATGTGCTGGTACTCTCACTCCAGAATATGTAGGCCAAGGTGCTCCTACCTCCAACTGACCCAGGACCAGTGCTTGTGGAGACTGCATTTCACAAGAGACACCATCAGTCATTTATGCCACAACCTGAACTACTGCCCACTTCCACCATAGGCACCACATTGCCAATGCCTGTAAAGGTCAGCACTGCCCTGAATTTTTATGCTACGGGGTCATTCTGTGTCTGGGGACAGCACTAACATGATTAAATTGGCTCTGCACAGATACATCAAGCAAGTCATTGATGTATTGCTTTCCAAGATCACCCTTCCCATGGGCAACCAGCAGCAACGTGACCTGTGGCAGGATTCACCAAAATTCCAAGGAGTCATAGACTGCGCCCATGCGCTCTCTTCATTAATTCCACCACTTATGTCAACAGGAGAGGATTCCACTCTCTTAACGCCAGGTTGCTTATGACCAGCATTGTGCAACAGAACGCTCGCTTTCCTGGCAGATGCATTTTGGCAATCTGATAACAGACCCAC
Organism: Squalus acanthias; assembly: GCA_030390025.1. Classification (NCBI taxonomy): domain Eukaryota; kingdom Metazoa; phylum Chordata; class Chondrichthyes; order Squaliformes; family Squalidae; genus Squalus; species Squalus acanthias. The sequence goes on along the minus strand of CM059451.1, from coordinate 1,288,625 downwards.
CATTCAGGGGCTGCAGGGCGGCAATTCCCAGACCACTTCTCGCAAACGCCACTTCTCACCGAGAGGTCGGGGAATGAACCCTCATGTCTTTACGCGCATGAACTGGAGTGCAACCGCAATTTTAATGGCGAGACATTCCTTGTGTGTGTGCCTACTGTTTCTTCCCTCCGTGCTTGGCCCTTTAAGCTGGTGCAGCCGTTTAAATCCTGCAGCAGCATAATATTCCCCCTCTCCACACCCACTGCCCCCGCACACACACACACACACACACACACACACACACACAGACTTGCAAGCTCCCAACTGAAGTCAGGAAAATCACCGGCAGCCAACCAAGTTTGCTGAGATCGCTGCTGATTCAGTCAGACGGACGGAAGTCCTGTCCAGCACACTTCTGGCATCAGTGAGGTCAGAAAGGGAAATCTACACTGTAATTTGTTTTTAAGAAAACCTGGGTGAAGGGTCAAATTTACAGAATGGCCGTATAAATGGCAACTGAATTTCAATATAGCTAAGTGTGACGCGGTGTACTTTGGTCAGCGGAATAAGGAGGCCACCTACTCCTGGGAAAATAAGAGTCTATATGGGGTATAGGCTCAAAGGGATCGAGGGTTATACATTCACAAATCATTAAAAGTAGCAATGCAGGTTAACAAAGTCATAAAAAAGCAAACCAAGCACTGGGGTTCATTTCTAGAGTTATAGAATTCAAAAGTAGAGAAGTTATGTTAAACTTGTATCGAACCTTGGTTAGACCACACTTGGCGCACTGTGCACAGTTCTGGTCTCCATATTATAAAAAGGATATAGAGGCACTGGAGAAAGTACAAGAAAGATTTACAAGGATGATACCAGAATTGGGAGGTTATACCTATCAGGAAAGACTGAACAGGCTGAGACTCTTTTCTCCAGAAAAGAGAAGACTGAGAATCTTTAAGATTATGAAAGGTTTGATGGAGTAGATGTAGAGAAGATGTTTCCACTTGTGGGGGAGTCCAAAACTAGGGGCCATAAATATAAGATAGTCACTAATAAATCCAATAGGGAATTCAGGAGAAACTTCTTTACCCAGAGAGTGGTGAGAACTCATACCACAGGGAGTGGTTGAGGCGAATAGCAGCGATGCATTTAAGGGGAAGCTGGATAAACACATGAGGGAGAAAGGAATAGGAGGATATGCTGATGGGGTGAGATGAAGTCGGGGTGGGAGGAGGCTCGTGTGGAGCATAAACACTGGCATGGACCTGTTGGGCCGAATGGCCTGTTTCTGTGCTGTAAATTCGATGGAATTCTATGTAAGGGCCAAGGCCTACAGTGCAGGACATCACCAAGGTTGAAAAGAGTAGTAGAGAGAAGGCTGATGTGAATCAGGAAATAGTGGTTAGGTGACACCAAGCTTGGGTCGTGATAGCCTGTAGTTTGTAGGAGGAGGGGAAGATTGAGGGAGGTGAGGAGTTCCACAGGTTTGAGGTCCTGGGAAAGGATGAGTTAGAGCAGGAGACGGTGCGATGAGTCTCGACTTCAACAGAGTGAGGATACAGGGAAGGAGGACGCGTCTGTAGAACAGGGTATTTGAAGCTTAGGGGGAATGAGAGGGAAGTTCAGAGGTGCACTGACCACAGAAACATTAATATTGTTGAGGCTGCCGCGAAACACGATGGAGATCCGCCACAATATAATAGAGAGAGACAAGGAAGGTGTGCGATGGAGAGAGGTTAATGGCGAGAGAATCTATCAGATTGAAGTTCAGGCTTTATTTCAAAATCCATTCACTGATCAGCAAGAGGTAATAGATATTCTACTGCTCAGGTGAGCAGCAGAAAAGGAAACTCACCAGATTATGGAGTAGCATCAGTGTGTTTTTCATGGACGAGTTGTTGAGCTGGTTTTATAAACACGAGTTTAAGTTTGCATTTCTCTTCCAAGAGTCAAAAATCCCCAGAGTGCAATGCAAATCAGTTTCAACCATTTTGCACTATCACTAAAGCCCAATTTCACCGTGAGGTGTTAATTTAACAGGGCTTTAAAGGGACCTTTATCCAAAGGTATTTGGCAAACTGTTTTTGTTTGCTTGCCAAACCTTCAATACGATGAGAGAATTCACGTTACTTGTCCATAATATTGACACCCTTTCTCTCCACAAGACAGGTGCAGAGAGAGAAGGCCCTTCGGCCTATTTGATCCCATTGTCTCAGAATGCCAAACAGTATAATGTTCTTATGTTCTTAGAAAGGCAACGTTACTGTGGAACAAAAGTCTTTCTACGGGAGTCAGTCAGTGAATGGTGTGACACTGTGAAGTTTGCAGGGCAGTCACCTGAGGGGCTACTGACTGGAACTGCCAACCTCTCAAACCACAATCACAAAACAGAAGTCTGCTCACAGAGGCACAGACAGGGATCAACCTCTTTACTTTAAGACACTGGCGCCTTTCCTATTGGCTACCTTGCCTTCTCCACTGAAGGGCAAAGTCTAATTTGGGAATTTCCAGAAATGAGTGAGATTTGGGCAGTTTTAGTTGTTCTATCCGTGCACGAGGATAGTTAGTGAAATATTTTTTTCCCCAGCCGCTGGTAAGCTGGTCTGCCTTTCGTAGCCTGCTGTTACCTCTAGCCTCGAATATTCCAACGCTCTCCTGGCCGGCCTCCCACCTTGCACCCTCCATAAACTTGAGCTCATCCAAAACTCGGCTGCCCATATCCTAACTCGCACCAAGTCCCATTCACCCATCACAACTGCTCTCACTGACCTACATTGGCTGCCGGTTGAGCAACACCTCGATTTTAAAATTCTCATCCTGATGTACAAATCGCTCCATGGCCTCGCCCCTCCCTATCTCTGTAATCTCCTCCAGTCCTACAACCCCCCGCGATATCTGTGCGCCTCCAATTCTGGCCTCTTGTGCATCCCCGATTTTCATCACGTCACCATTGGTGGCCATGGTGTCAGCTGCCTAGGCCCTAAGCTCTGGAATTCCCTCCCTAAACCACTCAGCCTCTCTACCTCACTCTCTCCTCCTTTAAGATGCTCATTAAAACCTACCTCTAGACAAAACTTTTGGTCACCTGCCCCAATATCTCCTTATGTGGCTCGGTGTCAAATTTTGTTTGATAATCGCTCCTGTGAAGCGCCCTGGGATGTTTTACTACATTAAAGGCGCGATATAAATGCAAATTGTTGTTATTGTTATTGTGGTTTCATGGTCTGATTTCCTGTTTGACCATTTTGATCAAGAAGGTGTTAACTCATTAACTCAGTAGTTTACATATTGGCATTGTAAAGATTGATATAATTTGGATCGATTGATGTAAGATAGTACAAGCGAGCCAAACTTCAGTGTCTAGTACTTCCCTCGACGTGAACGTCTCAGGTTTATTGGTTTACTGATCCCAGCGTTCTTACACAGTGCAATCTTGCAGTTCGGTTGTTACAGTAGCAACTATGCTAGCTGTTCTTGTTGTAATACTTCTGAAATATCGACCTGTGCGCGAGAGTGAGAACAGCCGCAGAGCCGAGAGACTTGCTAAAAAACCATCAGAGTGGGTATGTGTCAGCCGTGGCTCAGTGGGTAGCACTCTCACCTCTGAGTCAGAAGGTTGTGGGTTCAGAGTCCCACTCCAAAGACCTGAGCACAAAAATCTAGGCTGACACTCCAGTGCAGTATTGAGGGAGCGCTGCACTGTCGGAGGTGCCGTCTTTCGGATGAGATGTTAAACCGAGGCCCCGTCTGCTCTCTCAGGTGGACATAAAAGATCCCACGGGCACTATTTTGAAGAAGAGTAAGGGAATTCTCCCTGATGTCCTGGCCAATATTTATCCCTCAACCAACGTCACTAAAACAGATTATCTGGTCATTATCACATTGCTGTTTGTGCGTTTCCTACATTACAACAGTGACTCCACTTCAAAAGTACTTCATTGGCTGTGAAGCGCTTTTGGACGTCCTGAGGTTGTGAAAGGCGCTATATAAATGCAAGTCTTTCTTTTGCTTCTGCCATTGCTGCCTATTGCCCAAGTAGCTTTCAGCCACATCCAAAGTCGCAACATCAAGTATAACAGTGAGGCTCCCTCAATTCACGGCCTGTAGACTTTGGGCTAGAAATTCATGTGGTTTGTGCCACATGTTAGCGCCACAAGATGCCGCTAAAATGCCGTTGACAGCTGTAACGACAGCTGATGCTGGTTCCAGCGCCGTATGCCATATCGGTGTTACCGGTAGCGATGCCGGTAAACTCGATCGCCAGGGACCTCGCCATCATGGAGAACGTGACGTCAGTGAGTGTGCAACGCTCACTGGACGTCCGATCTCCCAACTTCGTTATAGCCACTTACCTTAACAGCAGCGCAGAACAACGACAGGGAGAGCTGGCGTCTACCACGGGGAAAGGGCAGGGGAGCGGGACTAGCTGAAGTGCTCTTTCAGAGAGCCGGCATGGGCTTGACAGGCCGATAGGCCTCCTTCTGTGCTATAACCATTCTATGATTCTATGATTCTACCAGCAGGAAGCAGGCTGCAGCAGTGATATTTAAAGGTACCATCCCCAATCAGCTGCAACTAACATGGTTCTGCAGTTTCAGTGCCTGTTTGCGACTTCCTGCAACCAAAACAGCTTTCTTTAGTTATTTCAAGTTTTTTTCGGTGACAGGGAAGTGTTGATTCAAGTGCAGAAGTCACTCATTATTTGTTAAAGGTTTCTACTCACACCACTTCCTCACAGTCATGTGGGCTGCGGGATTGCAGGATTATCTCAGGAGGAGGAAGAGGACGAGGAGGAGGAAGAGGACAAGGAGGAAGAGGATGAGGAGGAGGAGGACGAGGAGGAGGAGGAACAGGAGGGAGGGCGGAGGCAGCAAGACAATCGGCCTTCTGGACGGGCTGTCCGTGACCGGCTCATCAGACTGCGATTGACATGAATGAAACCCCAGATCCCCGTAGCTCACCACATCCCCATCATACCATCCCTGTCTCATGCCGTATCACAGCGTCCTCCTCGGCAAAAAGGTGAAATGACAGGAACTACAAAATATTCCAAACACACAATAAATTTATCTATAAACATATCACACATATGACATGAATTCTAAGAACTGATGACCCTTGTGCCTGCCATAGTTGAATAGCTGTCATTGTGTGCAAGGTGAGAGATGTGGGTGTGAGTGTTGCTAGGTAGAGATTGTTGATGGGTGAGTGCTGGGGGTGTGGTGCATTGAGCAGTGTGTGAAGATTGTGGTACAGATGGTGGTATGTAGCATTTGTTGAAACCTTCACTCACCCTGACCACCCGTGTGAGGTCATTAAACTTCTTCCTGCACTGGGTGTGGGTCCTGGGTCACTGGGTGTGGGTGCTGCCCGTGACGTGGTGTGCCACCTCCCTCCACATGGTCCGGCAGACTTGTAGCGAGGGCCTCCTGCCAGTTGGCGGGTACAGGACCGCCCGCCTTCTCTCCACCGCTAAAACCAATGCCTCCAAAGCTTCATCCGAAAACCTCCGGGCTCTCCCTGGGGCTCCTTCTCCTTGTCCCTTTTCTTATGCTTGTTGAGGCAGCTGCACACCCAACAATGCTGAGAATGAGGTGCTGCAGCATCAATGAACCTCCCAATTAAGTAGTGAAAAAAGCCTGTGGCAATCATTACTTGCGTTTAGACTACACCCGATATTGGTCCATCTTTTCAGTGTAACGCCAATGAGCTTGGGTTTTTAGACGAGATTTATGGCTCCAATCATTTTAATGAGTGAGGACGAATTTTGCGTGCAGCCTAGACGATTTTCAACTGGCGCTACTTAACCATTTTTAGTCTAAACTCTACCTATTCTCAGCTATAATGAATTTCTAGGCCAATGTACTTAAAATCACAAGATGAGGAAGGCCATTCAGCCCATCTGAGTTCATCCACCCAGGAAGACCCTATATTCCATCCATTGCTGCATCCAATTGTTTCTTAAATGGATTCCAGGGTTTCTGCCTCCACTACTCTATCCAGGAGTCCATTCCAAGTGTTTATCACTGTTTGTGTGAAGGAGAACTTCCTTTCAGGCCTCAATTTGACTCGTACTAGTTGAACTTGGGTCCCCCTATCCTATTCTCACAATTTAAAGTAATATTCTGGGTTGACTATTTCTATTCCTTTAATATTCTTGTATACCTCCATAAGATCACCTCTCAGATGCCTCTTTTCCAGGCTGAAAAGCCCAGGTTTCTCCAGTGTCTCCTCATACCTTAGACCCCTGACACTAGGGATTAGACTCCCGGCCCTTCTCTGCACATACTCCAGCACTTGAACGCCTCCCTTGCTTCTCGGCTACCAGAGCTGGACACAGCACTCGAGGTGCGAGCTTAGTTGAATCCGAATCCCAGTGGTATGGAATCCTTACCGTGCTTTCCATTGTCTTGAGCAACTCCTGAAGGAACAGGAGTTGAGGCTGGGTGCAGGAAAGTTGAAGTAACACATGAAAACAAGCCAGCCAAGCAAATTCAAGAGCGCACAATGCACTTTGAGAAAGTCTCACATTTTTAAGAGCTCTCTACTGTTTTTCCACATTGTCTCACTAAATTCAATACTTCAGCCTCTGAAAAATAGCAGGAAGAGTTCAATGTTGAATGTCAGGTTTTTTCCCTATCACTTCACCCACAGAAAATGCTTGTATAAATTTCTAAGAACAAGAGTCATTAGGTCCAACAACCCTATTCTTTTTCACAAAGGAAGAACTTACATTTCTATAGCACCTTTCACGTCCTCAGGACGTCCCAAAGCACTTTTCAGCCAATGAAGTACTTTTGAAGTGTAGTCACTGTTGTAATGTAGGGAAGCGCAGCAGTCAATTTGCGCTCAGCAAGCTCCCACAAACAGCAATGTGATTAATGACCAGATCAATTTTTTTTTTAGTGATGTCAATTGAGGGATAAATGTTGGCCAGGAGGACTCCCCTGCTCTTCTTCGAAATAGTGCCATGTGATCTTTTACATCCACCTGAGGGGGCAGATGAGGCCTTGGTTTAACGTCTCATCCGAAAGACGGCACCTCTGACAGTGCAGCACTTCCTCAGCACTGCACTGGAGTGCTAGCTTAGACTATGTCCTCCAGTCTCTGGAGTGGGACTATGAACCCACACCCTTCTAACTCAGAAGGCAAGGGTGCTACCAACTGAGCTAAAGATAACACCAAACTTTTACCTCATATTTCAATCCTCTGACACACGGGATAGACCTTGTGGCTCTTCTCTGCACAGCCTTGTTAAGCTGGTTAAACTAAGTATTATTGGCTTAATTTATTGTAATTGGTAAATTGCCATGTGAAGATGGACCACAGTGACTGTTTGATGGTATGGTTAACTGATATGAATTGGGAGTACTGTGCACAGCTCTCTAACCTCATTCCGTGTACTCTTTTTGATTGGGTGTTTAAACAAATTGTCTGTAAATTAATAAAACTTTAAAAGAAGCTGAACAAATTAAATTAAAATTGCGTTGGCCGGGGTGATGATGCACTCCAGTCCCCGCGGCGCCCACCGGTCGCGGAAGGCCTCAAGCGTGCCGGCGGACACCACGTGCCTCATTCCGTGTATCACTTGAGTTCGTCTTAATGATGACTCTTCGGAGCACATTCTCAGGGTAATTTTAACCTAGCTGCCCAATGGGAAACTGCTGTGATCGGATCGGCTCCCTGTTTTACACCCTGCCTGATTTTACTATCCATTCAAGCCAGTGGAAAGTAATATATGGTTGGTGGGTGGGGGGGGGGGGTGTAAAACGGGGAGCCGATCCAATCACATCAGTTTCCCACTGGACGGGCTCCCAGACTCCATCTGACCAGCAGATTTAAAGCCTAAAATGGGAACAGAGGAGATACACCAGTGAGCTGCCAGGAAACTTCCTTTGCAACGCTTGGGATTCTGTGGTGCTTCAGATCAGTATATTTCCTGGTTACCGGTACGGAAAGGGTCAATTCAGGGTAACAGGAGGCGCTCTCACTTTCTTTGGGGCTGCTAACTGCAGGAGATGGGGCGGGGAGGAAGTGCAGCAGAGACAGGGACAGGGAGGAGAAGCAGAGGCTTCTGCTGGAGACATCGAGCTATCACGTCAATAAGCCACGCGATCCAAAAAGTAGTTTATAAAGCAGTGACCCTGACTTCCTCGGGGTCATCTGGAGAGACGTGAACTTTTGACCATCTAAACACATCAATTTAACTCTTTCAGGACTATCAGCGTTAGGGTCAGCTTTATTTTTGGTGTGCATTTCTTTGTAACACATAACAACAGATATATTATACCCCCGAGTATAGCACACAACATGACATAGCACATAATACTTCAAATTCAAAGGACTGTCACTGATACTTTAAAGTCATGATTATGTGCTCCTCAGACAGTGAAAGGAAATCATTTAACCTGGAAATTGTCTCCCCAATGATGCTTATTCATCAAGTGCAAAAAGAGATGGGCATTTCTGTTTGACTTCCTGTAAAGTGAATAGTCTGCTCGTGTGCCCTCTTGTGTAATCGCTTTTTGCAAGACAATGGGAAATCTGGCTGGCTCCTTTGGACCATCCCCAGCTCCCATTATTGCTTGTCCTATCTGCACTAAATGGCATGTTTCTTCCCACTCTGTATGAGTAATATCTCGTCTCAAACCTAACTGACGGAGCCCATATTCGCTCGTTATTCAAGCAATTTACTGCACCATAGAACCATAGTAGTATACAGCCAACAAGAAGGCCATTCGGCCCATTGTACTTCTGCTGGCTATTTGATAGAGCAATCCAAATTTAATCCCACTACCCCGCTCTCTCCCCATAGCCCTGTATCAATCCAAATTTAATCCCACTGTCCCGCTCTCTCCCCATAGCCCTGTATCAATCCAAATTTAATCCCACTGTCCCGCTCTCTCCCCATAGCCCTGTATCAATCCAAATTTAATCCCACTGTCCCGCTCTCTCCCCATAGCCCTGTATCAATCCAAATTTAATCCCACTGCCCCGCTCTCTCCCCAAAGCCCTGTACCAATCCAAATTTAATCCCACTACCCCGCTCTCTCGCCATAGCCGTATCAATCCCAATCTAATCCCACTGTCCCGCTCTCACCCCATAGCCCTGTATCAATCCCAAACTAATCCCACTGTCCCGCTCTCACCCCATAGCCCTGTATCAATCCCAATCTAATCCCACTGTCCCGCTCTCTCCCCATAGCCCTGTATCAATCCCAAACTAATCCCACTGCCCCGCTCTCCCCATAGCCCTGTATCAATCCCAAACTAATCCCACTGTCCCGCTCTCTCCCCATAGCCCTGTATTAATCCAAATTTAATCCCACTGTCCCGCTCTCTCCCCATAGCCCTGTATCAATCCAAATTTAATCCCACTGTCCCGCTCTCTCCCCATAGCCCTGTATCAATCCCAAACTAATCCAACTGCCCCACTCTCTCCCCATAACGCTGTATCAATCCCAAAGTAATCCCTCTGCCCTGCTCTCTCCCCATAGCCCTGTATCAATCCCAAACTAATCCGACTGCCCTGCTCTCTCCAGAGCCCTGTATCAATCCCAAACTAATCCCACTGCCCCGCTCTCTCCCCATAGCACTATATCAATCCCAAACTAATCCCACTGTCCCGCTCTCACCCCATAGCCCTGTATCAATCCAAATTTAATCCCACTGTCCCGCTCTCTCCCCATAGCCCTGTATCAATCCAAATTTAATCCCACTGTCCCGCTCTCTCCCCATAGCCCTGTATCAATCCAAATTTAATCCCACTAGCCCCCCCTCTCTCCCCATAGCCCTGTATCAATCTCCAAACTAATCTCACTGCCCCGCTCTCCCCACCGCCCTGTATCAATCCCAATCTAATCCCACTTTCCCGCTCTCACCCCATAGCCCTGTATCAATCCCAAACTAATCCCACTGTCCCGCTCTCACCCCATAGCACTGTATGAATCCCAATCTAATCCCACTGTCCCGCTCTCCCAATAGCCCTGTATCAATCCCAAAGTAATCCCACTGTCCCGCTCTCACCCCATAGCCCTGTATCAATCCCAATCTAAGACCACTGCCCCGCTCTCTCCCGATAGCCCTTTATCAATCCCAAACTAATCCCACTGTCCCGCTCTCTCCCTATAGCCCTGTATCAATCCCAAACTAATCCCACTGTCCCGCTCTCACCCCACAGCCCTGTATCAATCCCCAAACTAATCCCACTGCCCCGCTCTCCCCATAACCCTGTATCAATCCCAATCTAATCCCACTGTCCCGCTCTCACCCCATAGCCCTGTATCAATCCCAAACTAATCCCACTGCCCCGCTCTCTCCCCATAGCCCTGTATCAATCCCAAACTAATCCCACTGCCCCGCTCTCTCCCCATAGCCCTGTATCAATCCCAATCTAATCCCACTGCCCGCTCTCACCCCATAGGCCTGCATCAATCCCAAACTAATCCCACTGTCCCGCTCTCACCCCATAGCCCTGTATCAATCCCAATCTAATCCCACTGCCCCGCTCTCACCCCATAGCCCTGTATCAATCCCAAAGTAATCCCACTGCCCCACACTCTCCCCATAGCCCTGTATCAATCCCAATCAAATCCCACTGCCCCGCTCTCTCCCCATAGCCCTGTATCAATCCCAAACTAATCCCACTGACCCGCTCTCTCCCCAGAGCCCTGTATCAATCCCAATCTAAGACCACTGTCCCGCTCTCACCCCATAGCCCTGTATCACCCCAAACTAATCCCACTGCCCCACTCTCTCCCCATAGCCCTGTATCAATCCCCAAACTAATCCGACTGCCCCGCTCTCTCCCCATAGCCCTGTATCAATCGCAAGCTAATCCCACTGCCCCGCGCTCTCCCCATAGCCCTGTATCAATCCTAAACTATTCCCACTGCCCCGCTCTCTCCCCATCGCCCTGTATCAATCCCAAACTAATCACACTGTCCCGCCCTCTCCCCATAGCCCTGTATCAATCCCAAACTAATCCCACTGCCCGGCTCTCTCCCCATAGCCCTGTAACAATCCCAAACTTATCCCACTGCCCCGCTCTCTCCCCATAGCCCTGTATCAATCCCAAACTAATCCCACTGCCCCACTCTCTCCCCATAGCCCTGTATCAATTCCAAACTAATCCCACTGCCCTGATCTCTCCCCACAGCCCTGTATCAATCCCAAACTAATCCAACTGCCCCACTCTCTCCCCATAACGCTGTATCAATCCCAAAGTAATCCTTCTGCCCCACTCTCTCCCCACAGCCCTGTATCAATTCCAAACTAATCCCACTGCCCCGCTCTCTCCCCAAAGCCCTGTATCAATCCCAAACTAATCTCACTGCCCCACTTTCCCCACAGCCCTTTATCAATCCCAAATTAATCCAACTGCCCCACTGTCTCCCAATAACCCTGTAGCAATCCCAAACTAATCCTTCTTCCCCACTCTCTCTCCACAGCCCTGTATCAATCCCAAACTAATCCCACTGCCCCGCTCTCTCCATAGCCCTGTATCAATCCCACTCTTGAGAGGTCACACAACACCAGGTTATAGACCAACAGTTTTATTTGAAATCACAAGCTTTCGGAGTTACTACTCCTTCGTCGGGTGAAGTAAAGAGATACAGAATCGCCAAAGCATATATAGATAGAGAACAATGCATGTGTACCTTACAATTGCAGACAACTAAATTAAATCATCCTGACTGTTTATCTGCCGAGGTGTGATAAAGTTAATCAGGTCAGCCAGGAAGGTACCACATCAAAGACATAGCAAGATACAACTGAGACAATGAGGTGGAGTCACAGGGGATCTAACGTGTCAAAAGCTGCCGTCTGTATGTAAAACGATAAGCTTTAAAATTTTTACTTTTTTACTGGGACCGGTACCACGGCTGCAACCACAGGGAAGTCCATCGTCAACTTGTCCGACCATACCCTTCAACCAGACGAAATCGAAGTTCTCGCCCTAGGGCTCAAGTTCTGCCCAACCACCAAAATGGACCCCATCGGTCTCGCGGCAGACACGGAGGAATTCATCAGGAGAATGAGGCTCCGGGAATACTTCCACAAATCCCAAGATGTCAGCAACAAACCCAATGAGACAATCAATGATCCAGAACAGCAGACAGAGGGACTCGCAGTGCAGCAACCGAAGAAAAAAGAGTCAAATTGGACCCCTCCGGAGGGTCGCTGCCCTAAGCTTGACATGTATGCTCAAGCTGTCAGGAGATGCATAAACGCCAGATTCATCAGCCGCACTCACAAGACAGTCCAGAATGTCACCCGAGCACAACGCAACGCCATCCACGCTCTCAAGACCAACCGCAACATCGTCATCAAACCAGCGGACAAAGGAGGAGCCATCGTCATACAGAACAGAATGGACTATTGTAAAGAAGCATACCGACAACTGGACAACCAGGAACACTACAGACAGCTACCCGCAGATCCGACCAAAGAACACACCCGCCAACTCAATAGACTGATCAAGACCTTCGATCCAGACCTTCAAAACATCCTACGCGCTCTCATCCCACGTACTCCCCGCGTGGGAGACTTCTACTGCCTCCCAAAGATACACAAAGCCAACACACCCGGACGTCCTATCGTATCAGGCAATGGAACCCTGTGTGAGAACCTCTCTGGATACGTCGAGGGCATTCTGAAACCCATCGTACAGGGAACCCCCAGCTTCTGTCGCGACACTACAGACTTCTTACAGAAACTCAGCACCCACGGACCAGTTGAACCAGGAACACTCCTCGCCACGATGGACGTATCGGCACTCTACACCAGTATCCCCCACGATGACGGCATCGCTGCGACAGCCTCAGTACTCAACATCAACAACAGCCAATCTCCAGACGCCATCCTACAACTCATCCGCTTCACCACAATGTCTTCACCTTCGACAACCATTTTTTTACCCAAACACACGGAACAGCCATGGGGACCAAATTCGCACCCCAATACGCCAACATCTTCATGCACAAGTTCGAGCAAGACTTCTTCGCTGCACAGGACCTCCAGCCAACGCTGTACACCAGATACATCGACGACATTTTCTTCCTTTGGACCCATGGCGAAGGATCACTGAAAAGACTACACGATAACATAAACAAGTTCCATCCCACCATCAAACTCACCATGGACTACTCCTCAGAATCGGTTTCATTCCTGGACACACGAATCTCCATCAAAGACGGACACCTCAGCACTTCACTCTACCGCAAGCCCACGGACAACCTCACGATGCTCCACTTCTCCAGCTTCCACCCTAACCACGTTAAAGAAGCCATCCCCTATGGACAAGCCCTGCGAATACACAGGATCTGCTCAGACGAGGAGGAACGCGATGGACACCTACGGACGCTGAAAAACGCCCTCGTAAGAACGGGATATGACGCTCGACTCATCGATCGACAGTTCCGACGGGCCACAGCGAAAAATCGCATAGACCTCCTCAGAAGGCAAACACGGGACACAACCAACAGGGTATCCTACGTCGTCCAGTACTTCCCCGGAGCGGAGAAACTACGCCATGTTCTTCGCAGCCTTCAACATGTCATCGATGACGACAAACACCTCGCTAAGGCCATCTCCACGCCTCCACTACTTGCCTTCAAACAGCCGCCTAACCTCAGAAGTACCATCGTTCGCAGCAAATAACCCAGCTTTCAGGATAACAGCGACCATGACACCACACAACCCTGCCACGGCAAACTCTGCAAGACATGCCAGATCATCAACACAGATACCACCATCACACGTGAGGACACTACCCACCAGGTACATGGTACATACTCATGTGACTCGGCCAACGTTGTCTACCTCATACATTGCAGGAAAGAATGCACCGCGGCATGGTACATCGGCGAGACCATGCAGACACTGAGACAACGTATGAACGAGCACCGCGCAACAATCGCCAGGCAGGATTGTTACCTCCCAGTCGGGGAACACTTCAGCAGTCAAGGACATTCAGCCTCGGATCTGCGGGTAAGCGTTCTCCAAGGCGACCTTAGGAACACACGACAACGCAAAATCATCGAGCAGAAACTGATAGCCAAGTTCCGCACTCATGAAGACGGTCTCAACCGGGATCTTGGGTTTATGTCACGATACATGACGTGATCCGGACTCGAGTCGTCGTTGGCTTGTTCACAGATGTGATTCCCAGTAAAAAAGTAAAAATTTTAAAGCTTATCGTTTTACATACAGACGGCAGCTTTTGACACGTTAGACCCCCTGCGACTCCACCTCATTGTCTCAGTTGTATCTTGCTATGTCTTTGATGTGGTACCTTCCTGGCTGACCTGATTAACTTTATCACACCTCAGCAGATAAACAGTCAGGATGATTTAATTTAGTTGTCTGCAATTGTAAGGTACACATGCATTGTTCTCTATCTATATATGCTTTGGCGATTCTGTATCTCTTTACTTCACCCGACGAAGGAGTAGTAACTCCGAAAGCTTGTGATTTCAAATAAAACTGTTGGACTATAACCTGGTGTTGTGCGACCTCTCAATTTTGTCCACCCCAGTCCAACACCGGCATCTCCGCATCAATCCCACTAACCCGCTCTCTCCCCACAGCCCTTTATCAATCCCAAACTAATCCCACTGCCCCGCTCTCCCGATAGCCCTGTATCAATCCAATTCTAATCCCACTGCTGCGCTCTCCCCATAGCCCTGTATCAATCCTAAAACTATTCTCACTGCCCTGCTCTCTCCCCATCGCCCTGTATCAATCCCAAACTAATCACACTGTCCCGCCCTCTCCCCATAGCCCTGTATCAATCCCAAACTAATCCCACTGCCCGGCTCTCTCCCCATAGCCCTGTAACAATCCCAAACTTATCCCACTGCCCCGCTCTCTCCCCAAAGCCCTGTATCAATCCCAAACTAATCCCACTGCCCCACTCTCTCCCCATAGCCCTGTATCAATCCCAAACTAATCCCACTGCCCCGATCTCTCCCCACAGCCCTGTATCAATCCCAAACTAATCCAAATGCCCCACTCTCTCCCCATAACGCTGTATCAATCCCAAAGTAATCCTTCTGCCCCACTCTCTCCCCACAGCCCTGTATCAATTCCAAACTAATCCCACTGCCCCGCTCTCTCCCCATAGCCCTGTATCAATCCCAAACTAATCCCACTGCCCCACTTTCCCCATAGCCCTGTATCAATCTAAATCTAATCCCACTGCCCCGCTCTCTCCCCATAGCCCTGTATCAATCCCAAACTAATCCCACTGCCCCGCTCTCTCCCCACAGCCCTGTATCAATCCCAAACTAATCCCACTGGCCCGCTCTCTCCCCACAGCCCTGTATTAATCCAAAACTAATCCCACATTCCAGCTCTCTTCCCCATAGCCCTGTATCAATCCCAAACTAATCCCACTGCCCCCGCTCTCTCCCCGTAGACCTGTATCAATCCCAAACTAATCCCACTGCCCCGCTCTCTCCCCACAGCCCTGTATCAATCCCAAACTAATCCAACTGCCCCGCTCTCTCCCCATAGCCCTGTATCAATCCCAAACTAATCCAACTGCCCCACTGTCTCCCCATAACCCTGTATCAATCCCAAACTAATCCCACTGCCCGCTCTCTCCATAGCCCTGTATCAATTCCACGGCCCCGCTCTCTCCCCATAGCCTTGTATCAATCCCAAACTAATCCCACTGCCGCGCTCTCTCCCCATAGCCCTGTATCAATTCCAAACTAATCCCACTGCCCGGCTCTCTCACCATAGCCCTGTATCAATCCCAAACTAAACCCACTGCCCCACTCTCTCCCCAAAGCCCTGTATCAATCCCCAAACTAATCCAAATGCCCCGCTCTCTCCCCATAGCCCTGTATCAATCCCAAACTAATCCCACTGCCCCGCTCTCTCCCCATAGCCCTGTATCAATCCCCAAACTAATCCCACTGCCCCGCTCTCTCCCCATAGCCCTGTATCAATCCCCAAACTAATCCCACTGCCCCGCTCTCTCCCCATAGACCTGTATCAATCCAATTCTAATCCCACTGCCCGGCTCTCTCACCATAGCCCTGTATCAATCCCAAACTAATCCCACTGCCCCACTCTCTCCCCATAGCCCTGTATCAATCCCCAAACTAATCCCACTGCCCCGCTCTCTCCCCATAGCCCTGTATCAATCCCCAAACTAATCCCACTGCCCCGCTCTCTCCCCATAGACCTGTATCAATCCAATTCTAATCCCACTGCCCGGCTCTCTCCCCATAGCCCTGTATCAATCCCAAACTAATCCCACTGCCCCGCTCTCTCCCCATAGCCCTGTATCAATCCCCAAACTAATCCCACTGCCCCGCTCTCTCCCCATAGCCCTGTATCCATCCCCAAACTAATCCCACTGCCCCGCTCTCTCCCCATAGACCTGTATCAATCCAATTCTAATCCCACTGCCCGGCTCTCTCACCATAGCCCTGTATCAATCCCAAACTAATCCCACTGCCCCACTCTCTCCCCATAGCCCTGTATCAATCCAAAACTAATCACTGCCCTGCTCTTGCCATAGCCCTGTATCAATCCCAAACTAATCCCACTGCCCCGCTCTCTCCCCACAGCCCTGTATCAATCCCAAACTAATCCCACTGACCCGCTCTCAGCATGGCCCTGTATCAATCCAAAACTAATCCCACTGCCCCGCTCTCTCTCCATAGCCCTGTATCAATCCCAAACTAATCCCACTGCCCCGCTCTCTCCCCATAGCCCTGTATCAATCCCAAACTAATCCCACTGCCCCACTTTCCCCATAGCCCTGTATCAATCCCAAACTAATCCCACTGCCCCGCTCTCTCCCCATAGCCCTGTATCAATCCCAAATCTAATCCCACTGCCCCGCTCTCTCCCCATAGCCCTGTATCAATCTTCAAGTCTAATTCTACTGCCCTGTTCTCTCCCCATAGCCCTGTATCAATCCCAAACTAATCCCACTGGCCCGCTCTCTCCCCACAGCCCTGTATTAATCCAAAACTAATCCCACAGTCCAGCTCTCTTCCCCATAGCCCTGTATCAATCCCAAACTTATCCCACTGCCCCCGCTCTCTCCCCATAGACCTGTATCAATCCCAAACTAATCCCACTGCCCCGCTTTCTCCCCACAGCCCTGTATCAATCCCAAACTAATCCAACTGCCCCACTCTCTCCCCATAACCCTGTATCAATCCCAAACTAATCCCACTGCCCCGCTTTCTCCCCATAGCCCTGTATCAATCCCAAACTAATCCAACTGCCCCACTGTCTCCCCATAACCCTGTATCAATCTAAAACTAATCCCACTGCCCCGCTCTCTCCCCATAGCCCTGTATCAATCCCAAACTAATCCCACTGCCCCGCTCTCTCCCCATAGACCTGTATCAATCCAATTCTAATCCCACTGCCCGGCTCTCTCACCATAGCCCTGTATCAATCCCAAACTAATCCCACTGCCCCACTCTCTCCCCATAGCCCTGTATCAATCCAAAACTAATCCCACTGCCGCGCTCTCTCCATAGCCCTGTATCAATCCCAAACTAATCCCACTGCCCCGCTCTCTCCCCACAGCCCTGTATCAATCCCAAACTAATCCCACTGACCTGCTCTCAGCATAGCACAGTATCAATTTTAAACTAATCCCACTGCCCCAATCTCCCTATAGCCCTGTATCAATCCAAAACTAATCCCACTGCCCCGCTCTCTCTCCATAGCCCTGTATCAATCCCAAACTAATCCCACTGCCCCGCTCTCTCCCCATAGCCCTGTATCAATCCCAAACTAATCCCACTGCCCCGCTCTCTCCCCATAGCCCTGTATCAATCCCAAACTAATCCCACTACTCCGCTCTCTCCCCAGAGCCCTGTATCAAATTAAAACTAATCCCACTGCCCCTCTCTCAGCATACCACAGTATCAATCTAAAACTAATCCCACTACCCCGCACTCTCCCCATAGCACTGTATCAATTCAAAAGTAATCCCATTGCCCCGCTCTCTCCCCATAGCCCTGTATTAATCGCAAATTAATCCTACTGCCCCGCACTCTCTCCGTAGTCCTGTATCAATCCCAAACTAATCTCACTGCCCCTCTCCCCATAGTCCTGTACCAAATCAAATCTAATCCCACTGCCCCGCTTTCTCCACATAGCCGTGTATCATTCCAAATCTAATACCACTGCCCCTCTCCCCATAGCCCTGTATCAATTCCAAACTAATCCCACTGCCCCGCTCTCTCCCCATAGCCCTGTATCAATCCAAATCTAATCCCACTGACCCGCTCTCTCCCCATAGCCCTGTATCAATCCCAAACTAATCCTAATGCCCTGCTCTCTTCCCATAGCCCTGAATCGATCCCAAACTAAATCACGCTGCCCCACTCTCTCCCCATAGCCCTGTATCAATCCCAAACTAATCCCACTGCCCCGCTCTCTCCCCACAGCCCTGTATCAATCCCAAACTAAAGCCACTGCCCCGCTCTCTCCCCATAGCCCTGTATCAATCCCAAACTAATCCCACTGCCCCGCTCTCTCCCCACAGCCCTGTATCAATCCCAAACTAATCCTACTGCCCCGCTCTCTCCCCATAGCCCTGTATCAATCCCAAACTAATCCCACTGCCCTGCTCTCTCCCCATAGTCCTGTATCTTTCTCTGTTTCACATTGTGGCAGTTGAAAATCCTGCAAATTTGCGAACTGGAGGGAATAAACTAAGTCAGAATTCATGGAAAGCCAAATTCACTGAGTTGAATCTGCTTTAGAAACTTTTAATAGTGTAAAGGAAGACTTCCTCTGGTTGCTATTTGTTAGAAACATTAACACAGCAGGAAGATCCCTTCTGTCTACTGTTCCCAGTGAAATCTTAAATAAAGAAAAAAACAATTTTTTTTTCCTGCACATTCTTTGTGGGGAGATGGTACAAACCTCACAATGATGTTGTGATAAGGAGTGCCATTGAGAAATATCACTGTGATTTTCACGGGAGGCCATTGTCATGGTAACAGGAGACTCGTCCAAGTGGAGGTCCTGGTCAAGTTAAAAGCCTCGATAGCTGTAGATATTAGAAAGGTGACCAGGAGAGGAGGTCTCATGCAGTTAGCCTACTGTTTTGTTGTGAGTTTTGTGCTGATTAAGGTGAGGGATGTTAGCGCTGGGGAACGGAACACTTTCTATTTCAAACACCAAGTCAGTTCTAAATAGTTCTGAATGGTCAAGTGCAAATAGTACCCAATTGTACGTCTTAAATTTATTTGAATAATTGTTCGCAACTGCAGGTGCAAACTCAGTTAAACATTCACTCCCTCCACCACCGGCGTACCGTGGCTGCAGTGTGTACCATCTACAAGATGCACTGCAGCAACTCGCCAAGGCTTCTTCGGCAGCACCACCCAAACCCACGACCTCTTCCACCTAGAAGGACAAGGGCAGCAGGTGCATGGGAACACCACCACCTCCAAGTTCCCCTCCAAGTCACACACCATCCTGACTTGGAAGTATATCGCCGTTCCTTCATCGTCGCTGGGTCAAAATCCTGGAACTCCCTCCCTAACAGCACTGTGGGAGTACCTTCACCACACTGACTGCAGCGGTTCAAGAAGGCGGCTCACCACCACCTTCTCAAGGGCAACTAGGGATGGGCAATAAATGCTGGCCTTGCCAATGACGCCCACATCCCATGAACGAATAAAAAAAAAAGATGGGTCCACGGAAGACACAAGTGGAGGGAGAGAAACATTTC
This sequence comes from Squalus acanthias, assembly GCA_030390025.1. Taxonomy (NCBI): domain Eukaryota; kingdom Metazoa; phylum Chordata; class Chondrichthyes; order Squaliformes; family Squalidae; genus Squalus; species Squalus acanthias. Next base: position 1,268,917 of record CM059451.1, on the reverse strand, counting down.
TTAAAGGGCTGGGGACAATTCACATCTCACAGTGATGGCACCAGGGGTCTACTGGCCCAGTTTCCTTTGGGAAGAGGAGCCTCCACCAACACAATCTGCTAAAGCAAAGTAATGTCACCTCTCTCTGCAGATACAGGGGTGCGGGTCCAAGTGGGAGGGCATGCAGCACCTCTCAGGCTGCCCGCCCTGCCTGGCTTCTCTCCCTAGGTCCTCCTTTTTCACGGAATATGTCATCTCAGTGGATTCCCATTGGCAAACCCGCTGGTGCCAGTAGAAAAGAAACAATGAGCGCACGGGCCCGTGAAGGAACTAAGGGGGAAAAATTAGGTCGCGCCCCATTTGGGGCGCAAATATCGTCTGGACGCAAATATTAGCGCCTGGCGCTAATTATCGGCACTGACTGGAAACTTCACTTTTACCGCCCCGGGAGGTGAGTGGAGCGCTAAATCAGGCGCTGCACACCTGTCTTAAGGCGCAAAGGCCAAGGAGTGAGGCGCTAACTCAGAGCGCTGGCGAAGCTCATGTAATGTCAGTCAGCAATGGAACACACACACAATGGCACGGGCCAGTTCTTAAAGGGGATGGTTAATCTTGCTTTCCATCCACATCCTGTTCATTGCAGCCTTGAATCTCGGCCTGGAGAGACTTGCACATCAAATGTGCTGGAAAGAACAATGGAGAGTACCAGGCAAAGAGCTCAGAGTGCAGCTCCCACAGTCTCTGCTAAATCGATACAAGGAATGGCAAATCAAAATGAACCTGCAAAGTGCTGCTCAGTACCCAAAACTCCTTCACACAACGTTGAATCTCTCCAGAAGTCTCTCCCTCTCTCTCTCAGAATGCGTAGTTCAAAAATGCCACCAACAATAAAAGACAGGAAGAGGCCCCTTTAAATAGCGCCCCCCCCAGCCCCACAGCGATTGATAGCGTTCCAGTCTTCTGGTCGTTGGATGCGCCAGGCGGTAAGGCAGGGGGCGCCACTCAATTTCCGCTCCGGGGCGCCACAAGGGCGTTGCACCATGGAATGACGTCACAATCTGCGCGCGCAGGTGGTCGCAGCGGTAAAGTTTAGCGCCGCCGCACAATCTCTAGTTAAGTTCCCGAGCGGCGCAAACATCGCTGCGCCCGGGCGTTAGCGGCTTTGCGCCCCATTAGCGCCCTCTTAAGGCGCTAACGGGAGGCGCAACCAACTGAATTTTTACCCCTAAGTGCCAGCAGAGAGAAAAAAAAACAAATTCATACCAAATGCCCAGAAAAGGCCTCGGAAAACTGACCTTTAACATGTGTGGGCTTTTTAAATGCCTAAAAGGTCCCCCCAAGGTCCCCTTCCCACCAGGATTCCAGGGTGTACTGGGGACTTGGATTGAGAGCGCTTGATGCTCATTTCACGTAAGATCTTGACAGCCACCAAACAAGATACCTAGTAAAGCCTTCTAAGTTGCTTCATTGCAACAAAAGTCTAAGGAAAAGAAAATAGCTTGAAAACAATTTCCCCTCAGACGTGGAGTTATTAATTTGCGCACCAGACAACAAAATACTTCATCATCCTCACTGAACTCCTCTGTGCCAAGTGGCAACCGGCCAGGGTAAATCCGTTAAGGGCAGAGTGAATGCAGAAATCCTTCATTCAGGGAACAATGAAGCTTCTATGTATAACTGTGCAGTGCAGCCTCCCTGAGGTAGGATTAAACCTTTAAAACGTGCAAGCGAAACCGGCACAAGCAGCCCAAACCATCAGATAAGAAGTAGTGGGAACAATACCAGGAAAGAGAGGACTGCATTGCTCGAAGGCGAACCACCCTGGCTTTGAAGAGTAGGCGACAGTATAGAGGACCTGTCTAGGCTGCAGACCACTTTGTGTATTAGACATTAGTTAAGAGTGATGGGTACTGAGCTAAACAGTGATAGTAAACTTGCCTGAGTCAGAAGGTTGTGGGTTTGAGCCCCATTTCAGGATTTAAGCACAGAATCCAGGCTGAGGGGCCCCTGCATTGTCAGAGATGCCGTGCTTCAGATGAGATGCTAAACCAGGTTCTTCTTGGCTGGTGCAGGTGGATGGTAAAGATCCCATGGAACTATATAAACAGGAGCAGGGAAGTTCTCCTGGTGCCCTGGCCAATTTACCTCCCTTAACCAATATCACCTAAAATGGATTAACTGGTCCTTTAGCTCATTTGCTGTTTCCGAGATCTTGCTGCGTGCAATATGGCTGCCATATCAGCCTACATAACAGCAGTCATTGCACTTCTAAAGTAATTGATTGTGCGGAGCACTTTGAAACGTGATAAAGCAAGTCTCCTTTTTTAGAATTTCACATTATATAAAGCTGGATTATGTTCCATTGAGACAAGATTAAGATGTTGCTGTCTACATTCCTTAAGGACACAAGAAAGCACTAAACAAGAAGAGGCCATTTGGTCCATCAAGCCCATTCTTTCCACAGGCCATGTATACTCCACTTTATCATGGACTCTACTCGACCCATTTAATCTCCTGAGGAAGGTTCTGCAAATGTCTCCTCCCCTTCAAAGGTAAATCTAGAATACAAGGAATACTCCAGAATAATCTTCACCTATTTTACATACTCCACTACACATCCTAGAGCAGTTACCTTCCTTCGTGTGAGGGTTCCATGGCCCCAGAAGCTCAGGAACTGTTACGTTACACACGGCATTCAATCACCTCTATCTGTACTTACTTGTGTCGTCAGCCGTGACTCAGTGGGTAGCACTCTCACCTGAGTCAGAAGGTTGTGAGTTCAAGTCCCACTCCAGAGATTTGAGCACAAAAATCTAGGCTAACACTCCCAGTGCAGTACTGAGGGAGTGCTGCACTGTCGGAGGTGCCATCTTTCTGATGAGACGTCTGCCCTCTCAGGTGGACGTAAAAGATCCCGTGGCCTTATTTTGAAGAGCAGGGGAGTTCTCCCCAGTGTCCTGGGCCAATATTTAACAGATTATCTGGTCATTTTCACATTGCTGTTTGTGGGATCTTGCTGTGCGCAAATTGGCTGCTGCGTTTCCTACATTACAACAGTGACTCCACTTCAAAAGTGCTTCATTGGCTGTAAAGCGCTTTGGGATGTCATGTGGTCGTGAAAGGCGCAAGTTCTTTCTTTACATCCAAACAGGCTTGAAATAACAGCCTGTGACGTGTGTGTGCAAAATGAGCCCAGCTTTTTATCCCTTAATGGATTGCAGACAAGTTTAGTCATTTAGAATACGATTGGGAATGTGGGGACCGCTGACAGGCTTATGCTCAGAGCCCAACAGGGTTCCACTGGTGAAACTCACACCTTGATGTCGGTATAGTTTCCTGTCTTGTCATTTTGAAACAAAAGACTTGCATTTATATAGTACTATTCACGACCTCAGGACGTCCCAAAGCGCTTTACAGCCAATGAAGTACTTTTGAAGTGTAGTCACTGTTGTAATGTAGGAAACGCGGCAGCCAATTTGTGCACAGCAAGATCCCACAAACAGCAATGTGTTTTAGTGATGTTGGTTGAGGGATAAATATTGGCCAAGGACACCGGGGATAACTCCCCTGTTCTTCTTCAAAATAGTGGCCGTGGGATCTTTTACACCCACCTGAGAGAGCAGACGGGGCCTGGGTTTAATGACTCATCTGAAAGACGGCCCCTCTGACAGTGCAGCACTCCTTCAGTACTGCACTGGAGCATCAGCCTAGATAAGGGCAGGCTTTTAGTCCAGACGGTTCAAGCAAAGTCCAGTATTGCTATCAATAATACTTGAATCTTCTTCAACCATTTACTGAGCTATAATATTTTAACTCAAGACCCACAGATGAATTTTCCACTCTCACCCATGGCAATCACATAGATTTACATCGATTCCACAGCACAGAAACAGTCCATTCCATCCAACTAGTCTATGCCAGTGTTTATACTCCACATGAGCCTTCTCTCACTCTAATTACCTCTTGCCACCCTGCCGCGCCCCCCGTATACTTTTGTGTCCATCCTGATCTTGCACATGTGCTACACAGAAACACGAAAAGGATCGTGTTATCAGCGGAACAACACTGAACACTTGATTGTGTTGCCTGCCCAATGACACCAGTGGGAAGCCTCAACCATTTTCATGGAAGAGTCTCCAACTGCATAATTTCGTCAATACGTCAGCACTCAATGACAGCTTGCCAATCGGGGGATGGGGGCGGGGTGGTGGGAGGGCGAGAGAGGGGCTGGATATCTGGCGGCTCCTCCATTCACACTCCTCCTGGCCCCAGAAGAGTTGGCGGCACGACTCTTTCTGTTGCTGTCTTCAGAGCTGCCTGCAGCAGTCCCTTTTAAGAACTGTCGACATCCAGTACCAGTGGGCGTAGCTCACCCAACGCATGCTCCGCCCATTGCCATCGAGTGCGAATAAGGCCCCCACCCCACCTGTTCCGGGCGGCAGCGCTGGACGCCCATTTCGAGGCCTGCTTGAAAATCGGCCGGACTTCGGGCAGCCAGTGAGCAGTAGGTCTTTAGCAAAATGTTTCCAGACGTCATTTTTTCAGTGTGAATGGTGCAGTAGGCAGACAGAAATCACCCCCATTAACTCAAACGCTAAGCATTTGTCCACTAATACAGTCCCCACCGTACAAAGTGGGCGTGTTCGTGCACTTTCCAACTGCCTCCTGGAGTTGTTAACGGTGCAAATGGCTGATTGAAGCGACCTGAAGACCTGACTTTGCCTGAATTCAGCGGGAGATACGGAGAAACTTTTTCCTCTGGTGGGGGAATCAAGAACAAGGGGACATAATCTTAAAATTAGAGCCAGGTCGTTCAGGAGCAAAATCAGGAAGCACTTCTTCACACAAAGGGTAGGGGAAATCTGGAAATCACTTCCCCAAAAGGCTGTGGATGTTGGGGGAAAATTGGAGCTTTCAAGACTGAGAGGGATAGATTTTTCTTGGGTAAGGGTATCAACGAATGTGGAGCAAAGGCAGGTAAATGAGGGGAACGGTAGTGTAATGGTAATGTCACTGGGCTAGTAATGCAGTAGGCCTGGACTAATGATCCAGCGACGTGAGTAAAAATCCCACCACGGCAGCTGGGGAATTTAAATTCAGTTAATTAAATAAATCTGGAATAAAAAGCTAGTAATGGTAACCATGAAACTATCGGATTGTCATAACAAACCCATCTGGTCCTTTAGGGAAGGAAATCTGCCGTCCTTACCTGGTCTGGCCTATATGTGACTCCAGACCCACAGCAATGTGGTTGACTCTTAACTGTCCCCTGAAATGACCTAGCAAGTCACTCAGTTGTAACTAACCGGTACAAAATAATAAGAATGAAAGCTCCCTACCTAACAGCACTGTGGGAGTACCATCACCACATGGACTGCAGCGGTTCAAGAAGGTGGCTCACCACCACCTTCTCAAGGGCAACTAGGAATGGGCAATAAATGCTGGCCTTGCCAGTGATGTCCAGATCCCATAAACGAATATTTAAAAAAAAGTTGAGGTGCAGATCAGCCATGATCTAATTGACTGGTAGAGCAGGGCTGAATGTGCTCCTCTGTTATTTCTAATATGCATGCATTACACTCATGATTCCAACTCCCCTACAAATAGGACTAGTGATATGGGTACATTGTTGTCTCAATGAAATGATATCATGAGTGGAACTCGCTGATGCAAATTTTTACAAGTGGAGTTCATGGACCCTGCCCAGTGGTTTAATGGCTAAATGCATCACATGGACTGGTGTTGAGCCATATGGACTGGGAAGGTCCCAGATGCATCTGACAGGTTATTCGACGATGGAGGCCATCACAGTCACGCTCAATCCTCACCTTACCCACTGTCCAATGATGTGCTCCTTTCAGCTGGATAATGACCAGCAGCAGGCACACTGGCTGGTTTGTCCCTTCCCACAGATGCCTGCAGCCCTTGAACCGCTGCATCAGCTGCGACTGGCTAACTCACAGAATCCAGAATCACAGAATCCCCACAGTGCAGATAGAGGCCATTTCGGCCCATCGAGCCTGCACCGACACATATCCCACCCTATTCCCGTAACCCCACGTATTTAATCCCCCTAACACTAAGGGTCAATTTATCATAGCCAAATCAACCTAACCCGCACATCTTTGGACTGTGGGAGGAAACCGGAGCACCCGGAGGAAACCCACGCAGACACGGGGAGAATGTGCAAACTCCACACAGACAGTCACCCGAGGCCAGATTCGAACCCGGGTCCATGGCGCTGTGAGGCAACAGTGCTAACCACTATGCCACCGTGTTGCCCACTCAGCACATTTGAATTCGGAGTAGCGGAATGGATTGCTGGGACCCACTGCAAAATTACTGGGATCTAAAGGCGAGTATCTACAACATGAAATCCAAGCTACTGAACGAGCATTTACTGCAGCAGGTCTCTTGACTGACAGATTGCACCATGGGAAATCAGAACCAGCTTTGAACACTCCATTATGGCAGTACCTGGAAACAATACAGACTCGTTATTAAGTGTTTTGCACAAAATCATTAACATTGAATGTTTCCTTTGATGGCAGAAATGGAAAATGAACTAACTCCCTGAAACCTTCAATGCCAGTAATTAGAAGGTCCCGTTGTGTGAGTGATAAGGTGCAACGCACTTTGCAAGGGCCCATTCCTGGTGAGGAACCTGATTAGTCGTGAGTATGGGTTGCCAAACTAGGACTACAACATTGTATTTCAGTGGCCATGCTGTCCGCTAGTGATGGCTCCATGCTGGGATAGAAACCTCGCAGCATCGCACCCACCCATCCCCCCAGTGTCTGGGCATCATTTAGACTTTGGGCCATAGTGTAAATCTGGAGATATTGGATCAGCCTCCCGTTATTACATAGAATTTACAGCACAGAACAGGCCTTTCGGCCAACTGGCCTATGCCGGTGTTTATGCTCCACACGAGCCTCCTCTCGTCCTACTTCATCTCACCCTATCAGAATATCCTTCTACTCCTTTCTCCCTTATGTGCTTACCTAGATTTCCCTTAAATGTATCTCTGCTGTTCGCCTCAACCACTCCCTGTGGTAACAAGTTCCACATTCTCACCACTCTCTGGGTAAAGAAGTTTCTCCTGAATTCCCTATTGGATTTAATAGTGACTATACATATTTATGACCCCTAGTTTTGTACTCCCCCACTAGTGGAAACACCTACTCTACACCTACCCTGTCAAACCCCTTCATAATCTTGAAGACCTCTATCAGGTCACCCCTCAGCCTTCTCTTTTCCAGAGAAAAGCGTCTCAGCCTGTTCAATCTTTCCTGATAGGTATAACCTCTCAGTTCTGGTATCATTCTAGTAAATCTTTTCTACACTTCCTCCAATACCTCTGTAACCCCTTTGTAATATGGAGACCAGAACTGTTCACAGTACTCTAAGTGTGGTCTTACAAAGGTTCTATACAAGTTTAATGTGGGTGTAAAACGGGTGGCTGATCTGCTGACCAGTTGGGCCGAATGGCCTGTTTAGGTGCTGTAAATTCTATGTAATAACGGGTGGCTGATCCAATATCTCCCGTTTTACACTGTCGTGCAAAGTCTAAATGACCCCCTCTGCCCTCTCACTTCATGGTATTGGCATGAAGGTGCCCTTTCTTTCAAGACGCTTTTACATCTTCCAGGATTCTTCATTCAGGACGGCAATCCCCATGCATGCTTCTCCCACTTTTACACTCTGAATTAGCGCTGCTGGGCTCCATTGTTAGTACAGAGACAACACGGCAGGAAGTTCCTCTATTTCCTTGCCTGGGTACTGGGGTGGGGTGGAGGCCAGAATCTCAGGCATTGTGCCCCTTTGCTTCTGTTTCGGTTTGCCAATGTTTTTATCAGAGGTGTCCATTCATTCCCCCCAAATAGAGGCGGGATGCATTTAAATGAGGCGTACCTACAGAGTGATGATATACGTCACCTTTTCTGTCATTATCAGTTCATAACGTTGGGCACTAATCGCGCCAGCCCTGAACGGGCATCCAGCATTACTAGGCGGTGTGTTTTCGGCCACAGTAGACACTTCAATCAAGAGAGGGATGATTGAGGCAGCTGCTCCTATTCATGTGATTTCTGTGGCATTAGTGGAGGCAGCTGGACGGAAATATGTGGCCTTGCTGCCTGTAAGCTGCTGCAGGTGTTGGAATCCAGCAGCCAAAGCCACTTCCTGCCACCTCCCCCAGTGGCAGGAATACAGCTGTCGGTCGTGGCTCAGCGGGCAGCACTCTCACCTCTGAGTCAGAAGGTTGTAGGTTTGAGTCCCACTCCAGAAACTTGAGCGCATAGTCTAGGTTGACACTCCAGTGTAGTACTGAGGGAGTGCTGCACTGTCGGAGGTGCTGTTTTTTGGATGAGACGTTAAATCAAAGCCCCGTCTGCCCTCGCAGGTGGACGGAAAAGATTCCATGGCCATTATTTAAAGACGAGCAGGTGGGTTCTCCCATCAAGCACCCCAAGTGTTTGCTGACACGACAATTGACAGAGATTGCCCGAGTGGCTGTAGGGCTTCCATATAACCTCAAATATCTGCTGTTTGGAGCGTAGGTGGTGCTGCTAGTGATGAGCTGTCCAAACAGGTGATGTTTCTTAAACCTTATTATAGCGGTGTAATAAAACAACAGGACATTTGCATCAAAACCACTTGACAGTATCATATCCTTCCCCTTTAAGGACATCAACTGTGATATCATTCTTCGTGTGTGAGTCTGGACAATGAGATATTGATTAACACGGAGGGCATCACAATTGTGCCTAGTCCTGTTCATTTGCTTAGCAGCAGTTGGCACAGCACAACGAAAGCAGCACCTCGCAGTGTGACAGGCTGTGCATCAAGGAGATGTAGAAGTACAGTCAACTTTCTGCTTTCAACAGCACTTCCTAACGGGTCAGGTCACGTAAACTACGAAACTATGGCATCATCCTTCCAGGCAGCATCGAAACCAACTACCGATACATTAGAGACCTGGAGGCACAAGTACACTGTGCACATCAGTCAAAGTCTCGTAACAATGTCAAATGGAACAGAAGGAAACCGGCAGCCAAGATTCAATAGACTGATATAAAGGGTCATTAATAACAGCCATCTCGCTGACGAGGGTGAACATATTTAATTTATGGCGCAGGTATTGAAAGGTCAGTTTGTGAATCATCATGTTTATTTTGTTGGAAACCAAACAGGAAATGAGGTGGCGATAGTCATTCGCTGACACGGGCCTCTTTGTCCAGGTGGGCCATCCATGTGCGAACAGCTGGCACACGAGTCCCTTTCTGCGCCACTCAGGTGTGGCTGCTGGCACGTTGGCTCGGGAATTGGGTCTACCAGCTATTTCTGGTCATGCCCAAAGCCTGGACTGGACCCTCTTTAAATGACTGGATGGAAAATTAGGAGCAGCTTGTGCCCAATTTTGTGATAAGGGTTCCGCCTCTTTAAACTCTTACTGGCCCTGGTGCTTGGAGACGGAATTCTCTCCCAAATGCTGTATTTCTGTCGAGGATGCTGACTGTTAGCTTTGAGGAATGGAGCACATTTCTGTTTAGAGCGCTCCCGGGTCAGGCGTACCGCAGTCATCTTTTCATTCAAGCTTTTGGTCACCGTCCTAATCTCTTCCCCATGACCCATTCCTTATCTATTCCTATTTAGAATTTTACTTTTCCTGTGAAACACCTTGGGGCATCGCTATATGTTAAAGGTGCTATCTATATAAATGCCCGGTGTTGTTGGTGCAGCGCCAAATTCAGGGCAGATTTGTGCTTTGGTTCCAAACCTCGTAGAGATTTGGTGTGGAAAGACTTTGGTGGTTTCCCTGGGTTCTAGTAACTCAAGAACCAACAAGTTTACACAATTATGCTGTACTAGAAAAGTAACCAGGCACGAATATAGTAGCAGCAGTAAAGAAGATCTAGGGCGATAGTCGGAGGGGCAGATCATAGATCCCAGAAATTCCAATCGAGTTTGCACAGAGGATTGGTTTAGTCCCAGTAAGAGGGAGGACTTCCTCTATGAGTTTGCTACTCCTGGTGTAGAAAGGAAATCTCCCCCCACCCTTACCCTCCTCAGAGCACTGTGGACTATTCCAGTCACTGTCATGCAGTTTGGCTTTGGAGAGGGTAAAGCAAAGGATGACTAAGTTGATAACGGGAATTAAGCACATACTTCAGCACACGTTGCAGTATCACTCTCACCTCTGAGTTAGAAGGTTGTGGGTTCAAGTCTCACATCAGACATTTGAGCACAAAAATCTAGGCTGACACCCCAGTGCAGTGCTGAGGGAGTGTTGCACTGTCAGAGGTGCTGTCTTTCGGATGAGACGTTAAACCAAGGCCCCATCTGCCCTCTCAGGTGGACGTATAAGATCCCACAGCACTATTTTGAAGAAGAGCAGGGGAGTTATCCCCGGTGTCCTGGCCAATATTTATCCCTCAACCAACATCACTAAAACAGATTATCTGATCATCATCACATTGCTGTTTGTGGGACCTTGCTGTGCGCAAATTGGCTGCCGCGATTCCCTACCCTGCAACAGTGACAACACTCCAAAAGTATTTCATTGGCTGTAAAGTGCTTTGGGACATCCTGAGGTTGTGAAAGGCGCTATAGAAATGCAAGTCTTTCTTTCTTCCTCTCTCTCGCTTTCTTTCTTTCTCTCTCTTACGTTCTTTCTTTCTCTCTTTTTCTTTCTTTTGTTCTTTCTTTCTTTCATCTAATAATTGCAACAGAAGCACTAGCCACAGAAAAATGCAAGCAAGCAGCAGATGAGGACCCTAATCCCGTAGGCTATTTCTGCGATTGGCCGCTCCCAGCGAGGAGTGGCACTCACACGATACACAGGTCAGGGCAATCGTGGGCTGGCAGCGCCCAATGGCAAAACCAGCCCTACTGTGTGGCACTGTCCCTGCGAGAGTCAGTTGGGAAATGGCCCCTGGGTCCCAGTGAAACAGGAAGGCCAGACTCACAGAACAGGAGGCGAACCCGGCCGTGGAAGGGACTATGCCTAGGAGGTCCAGAGTACGCAAAACTGGCTTTAGTTCCCAAAAGCCACGCACCAGGAAGGAAGCTTGAGAGGCAGTTGGGTGTGTCTGTGGAGTGTTGTTTCCAAGAATGAATGAAATAAACTGGAGCAAGGTCAGTTTCCAAGAATGACAGAAAATAAGAAAACGGTTCAATTGCGCATAGAAACCCATCCTAGAGAATATTTGTTCAACCAAGAAACAAAGGTAGCAACCAGCAGAAAACCCGAGCAGTTGAAGGAGCTCCGTGAATTTAGCAGAAGGATAGCGCAGCAATATTTACAGGGGATGTCGGAAGCTGATGTGGGAACCTCCACTGTTGACTCTGGATAGGATCTTCCCAATGTGTGCATCTCCTTAGGAAGATCTAATATTGAAAGGATCTGAGCACGCAGGTATTAAAAGATTGGTTGGCAAATAATGAACAAGAGAGCATAGACTGAGTGCTATCACCAGAATGAAGGGGGGAAGTTGGAAGAGATTTATTCACACAGGTTGCTAGAATATGGAATGCTTTACCACAAGTGGTGATTGAGGTAGAGACTGTAACATCATCGAAAAGGAATTTGAAAGTGTTTGAAAAGGAAGAATATAAAAGGATACAGGGAAAGGGCAGGGATATGGGGTTAGAGGAGTCCGCTCCATTTAAAGAGCTGCTATTGGCACAGGCACAATGGGACTTCTTCTATGCTGTAATTTTAATCTATGATTTTTACCGTCTTGATGCCATCTTCAGTCAGACATTCTGCCAGTTTCGCCTCCAGTGCCTGTAATGCAAAGTGCGCCACCATGATGCAGGTGGACTTGAGTGCCAGGGTACGATCCTGGTGGAAATAGAACCCAAACAAGGCTGAAAATGCCAGCTTTCTAACAACAATCGATCACTCTGCAATCGATCGTACCGCAATTTCTTAACAAATTCCTGTAGTTCACTGGGCAGAATGGCAAGCCCCCTCACGGAGCGGGGGGGGGGGGGAAATTCCTGGCTCCCCATGGGGCACATGCCCAGGGAACCCCGGAGCTGACACTGGCACCCGCCCCTCTTATGAAAATGAGCCAAAACCCAAAGGTGTTGGGTCAGGGACGAAGCAAACTGACGGGAGAACACTTAACCTCCCGTGGCGGACCGAGGCCATGGGAATTTCGGTGCCCATGTGTTTAAAGAGACAGCCTCACTTTTGGGATCAATTTAAACAGGAATCTCATCATTGGGAGCCCTTTCACAGAGAGAGTATTGCATTGCCAGTGAGCCTCTGAGTCAGAAGGTTGTGGGTTCAAGTCCCACACCAGGGACTTAAGCACATAATCCAGGCTGACACTCCCAGTGCAGTGCTGAGGGAGTGCTGCACTGTCGGAGGTGCCGTCTTTCGGATGAGACATTAAACCGAGGCCCCACCTGCTCTCTCAGGTGGATGTAAAAGATCCCATGGCACTCTTTTGAAGAAGAGCATGGGAGTTATCCCTGGTGTCCTGGCCAATATTTATCCCTCAATCAACATCACTAAAACAGATTATCTGGTCATTATCACATTGCTGTTTGAGGGAGCTTGCTGTGTGCAAATTGGCTGCTGCGTTTCCTACATTACAACAGTGACTACACTTTAAAAGTACTTCATTGGCTGTAAAGCGCTTTGGGATGTCTGGTGGTCGTGAAAGGCGCTAAATAAATGCAAGTCTTTTTACTGAGATTCCTTTTTTGACATTTGCTGAATATTGTACTTCAACTGCAGAAAACTGACGGCATCGTCCAGGAAACTGTCGGAGGAGATAAGAAGCCTGACCGTGCAGGGGAGCTGGAGTCACTGAGACAGCTGAACTCGAAGCCCACCACGGGGTTTCAAATTCTGCTGGTACTGCCTGGTGAATGGGCTTGGGGGAAATCCTTTTGTGCGCTGGCTTCACGCGGTCTCTAACCGCAACTGCGTTGAAACAGCGCACCGCGGATTTCAGCCCAAATGCATGTGTTACCGACTCGACTGGTTTCTCTCTCGCAGAAACAGAGCTCCTCTGCACTGGCTCCTGGCGACCTCATCCGCACTCACCGTTCGAAGATTAATCTAGCTGCATTGTTTTTCGAAAACAAGGGGAAGGGGAAGGGGAGGGGGGGGGGGAACGAAGCCGTAACACTTGCGACAAGTTAGTTCCGACAGTAGGACATGCTCTGAGATCACAGCTGAACAAAGAGGGGTAAAACTTTTGCGAAGGCAGCCCTCACGGAGACTGAGCACGGCGCGAGTGCTTGACCTTGTCCATCATCACTGTCTGTATTCGTGAGGGGCAGAATTGTGTTGCAATTGGCTGGAGCCAGCTCTGTCAGTCACTGAAGCAAGGGCCAGTTAAATCTGCCCACCGCCCACATGCAACTTACTGAAGCCAGGTATTTACTGCAGGTACATACAGAGGGAAGGGAATACACTTCGCCCGATCAAAGGGGGAAAGGTCGAGTGCGCTTCTTGCAGAGTCAGACCCCAGGAATGTTATAAATGATAAACGCCTTCAGGAAGTCTCTCTCTTGTCGCTCCCTGTGTTTCCATAGGTTGGAGACACACACAGGAAAAAGCAGAGAGAGGGGGACTGACGGGTTTGTACAAATAGGAGCCCACTCTCTCTTTCTCTCTGGACTCAGCAGATATATCGTCTCCGGGAGGCAGAATGAGTGGGGTGGCCATCTATCGCTCCATTTACACCGAGGACCGGTTCGACCAGCGCTTCAGCAGATCCAAGGAAGAAGAAGACCAAGTAGCGGAGAGCTTCCAGCAGATGGCCAGGCGGAGCTGCGCGTGTTCGGGGAACGCCTGGAAACGCTTCTTGAAAGAGCGGTTACCTTTGCTCACCTGGTTGCCCGGCTACAAGTTCAAGCGCTGGCTCATTGGGGACATCATCGCGGGCCTGACTGTGGGGATCATCCACATCCCACAAGGTAGACAACCTCGAATCGTTACACCTCGTTATTTAAGGTCGAGAAAGAAAGCGCGGCTCTGCCACCATTTCCCCGTAAGCTTCGTCCCCATCTCATTTCTAGCAACTTGACTCCCAACTGAAAAGTCGGTCGAGCCGCGGGGTTTGTCGCCTCAGCTCCCGCTCCCGCTCCCGCCGCGGGGCGACGCCAGGCGCTTGCGCGGAAGCGGGGAGGGAAAACGGGAGGGAGCGTTGGCACCGGGCAACATTTTCTCTCCTCGTGGCCAACTGCAGAGCGCTTGGTCTGGGAGGAGGTCAGTGAACACCCCTTTCAGCTGGTGCAAGTAGAAAGGGGAGGGGGGGGGGGGGAACCTATACACACAAGGATAAAGCTCAGAAGAGGGTAGGTGAATGTAGCAGATCAGATATTGGTGAGTGTTTGGAATGGGCAGCCGAGGGAGGCGGAAAACATCGAATCATAGAATGGTTACAGCACAGAAGGAGGCCATTCGGCCTGTCGAGCCCGTGCCGGCTCTCTGCAAGAGCACTTCAGCTAGTCCCGCTCCCCCGCCCTTTCCCTGTAGCCCTGCAAATTTTTTCCCCCTCAGGTACTTATCCAAATCCCTTTTGAAAGCCACGATTGAATCTGCCTCCACCACCCTCTCAGGCAGTGCATTCCAGATCCTCACCACTCGCTGCGTAAAAAAGTTTTTTCTTACGTCGCCTTTGGTTCTCTTGCCAATTCAGGGGGAGTTGGAAAGGCATTTGTTCAGAACATCGATTGAAGGATATCGGTAGCGACCTGTGTACTCTGTTACTGAACTATTGGACAGTGGGCCAAAATGGCCTTTTCTGTCGTGTGAATTCCTACATTGGAAATAAAAAACGAAATTTCACCCTAAGCACAAACCAAAAAAAGTCCCAATTGATTATATTTTGTAACTGTTGATGTGAATATTAATGAATATTGTGCGTTAGATGAAAGGAGCCCGAACATGTGCGGAGCAACCGGTTGAAAATTCTGGTACACGAGGCTAATCAGGGTGTTAGCAATAGCCAATCGAAGTATGCCCGACACAACATGTGGCCCCACACTCCTCCTTCCCACTTCCCGGCACACTTTTATATCATTGACGGAACGCATGGCCGACAGCACGACAACCACCCATCATTCTTGGGTTACACAGCTGCCTTCCACTGTCAATATCCCACGGACAACCTCCCACATGTCCACTCTTTATTACATTATCATTTCGCAAATGACCCGCCCTCCGATGACCCAGTGATGGCAGGATCAGTCTTGGAGGCCATCCATGACAGTAAAACAATGACATCACTTATTTCTGCCACATTCCTATTTAGTTTATTAACATCCGCTATTTTAACAAACATTTAGGTGTTTCATTTCCACTCGTTAATAGGTGCACATAAATCTCTGTTCTCAGACAAATTGCTAATCGATTTTTTAATTTATTACATAGGGTTACATAGGATATATGGCACAGAAACAGGCCATTCGGCCCAACCAGTCCATGCCGGTGTTTATGCTCCACTCGAGCCTCCTCCCGTCTTTCCTCATCTAAATCTATCAGCATAATCCTCTATTCCTTCTCCCTCATATGCTTGTCTAGCCTCCCCTTAAATGCATCGATACTATTCACTTCAACCACTCCCTGTGGTAGCGAGTTCCACATTCTCACCACTCTCTGGGTAAAGAAGTTTCTTCTGAATTCCCTATTGGATTTCTTGGTGACTGTCTTATGTTGATGGCCTCTAGTTATGCTCTTCCCCACAAGTGGAAACATTGGCCCAAAAATTCGGCTGAATACGGGAGAGTACGCACTGTGTACTCTCGCGTATTCAGTCCCGAAGTGCCGGTTTCCTGCATGCTCTGCGCATGCGCGGGAAACCGGCACTTCGGGTATGGCGAAGGGGGCGGTTCCTAAGTGAACCGCGTGCGCACTACAGGCTGTGCGCACGCAGCACACTTAGGTTTTTTTTTCAGGTTTCAACGCGAAGGTAAGTAGTTAATTAAGTATTATTTTAAAATTTTTTCAACAGGTTTATCTTTTTTAGAGACTTTAAAGAAAGGTAAGTTTATTTTTATAACTTTTAAAAAGAATTTAAATTTTTTCAAAAATTTAAATTTTTGTTTAAAGTGGTAAATTTATTTAACTATAGTTATTTTATTAATGTGATGCTTTTTAAAAAAAATTATTTGAGGTTTAGCTGTTCTTTTGGGGGCAATTTGTATTCATAGTTTTGACAGTTCTCCTGTCAAAGCTATGAATGAAAGATAGGTGTGCTGCCATTGGCTCTCCATGCCCCACGTGATCCCAGAGGTCGCATCGAACTAACTGCGCCTCTGGGACACGCACACACTGCGCGCCGGCACCAGGAGAGGCCCAGGAGCTGAAGTTCGTGTGGGCCCGAAACACAACGGCCGGCGCGGAGTGTGATATCGCGGGGGATCCTTACCCCCGCGGCAAGACTGCGAGTCAAATTTCTGGGCCATTCTCTCTGTATCCACTCTATCAAAACCTTTTATAATTTTAAAGACCTCTTGTGATGTGGGTGACACTGGCAAGGCTGCATTAATTGCCCATCCCCAGTTGCCCTGAGAAGATGTAGGTGAGCCTTCTCCTTGAACCGCTGCAGTCTTTGGGTTGATGATGCCCCCATGATGTTGTTGGGTAGGGAATTGCAGGATATAGACCCAGCAACAATGAAAGAACAGCGATATATGTCCAACTCAGGATCGACTTGGAGAGGAACCTGGAGATGATGGTGTTCCCACAACATTGCTGCTCTTGGCCACCTTGGTGGTAGAGCTTGCAGGGGTGGAAGGTGATGTCAAAGTAGGTTTGGACAGCATCCTTTAGATCGTAGGTTTTGCAGGCGCAGTGCTGGAGGGGGTGGATATCGAGTTAATTTATTTCAAGCCGGTTGATGAACTGCGTTTATACACCTAGCAATGGGATATCTGCAGCTGGATTAACGAGTGTCCTATCACAGGAAATACAACCCCTTCAATAGAAAAATATTGAATAATAATTAGCTCAAATACAATACTGGATGTTTGTTTATCGGTTACTTAGGCTGGAATTTTCCCCTAAAAAAACGGGTGGGCTTGGAGCGTGGGGGCAGTTAAATTATTAAAAACGAGATTCCCGACCTGATCCCGTCTCCAATCCACCCACTTCCGGTTTTGGTGGGGGGGGGGGGGGGGGCGACCAACCCGCTCCCAGGGGGCGGTACGTCTCTTTTTTTTAATCTCCATTTTGAATTTAACTGCATGAGGACGGATTTCACACAATTCGTGAAACTCGGCAGTTAAACCGAGGCGGGGACTGCTGGATCCAGGAGGTAAGAGGCTTTATACCCACCTCCTGGATTCAGGGTCCCGACCTAACCCACCCCCCGCAATCAGAGACCCCACCACGAGACCTCCGAATGCCTTCGCAGGCCTCCGATCCCCACCCCCCACACCCCACCAATGATGCTGAGGCCAGCCACAATCCTCCGGTGGCCAGCCTCGATCCTCTCTCCACCCCCCCAGCCGCCTGGGCTAGATTTCAAACCAGGTCCCAGAGGTGTAAGGGCAATGTTTAGTCCAATGGGTCACCTGTTTTCCCCCAACCCTCCTCCCATCAAGTGGATGAGCTATGCTGTGTAATTATTTTTTTAACTCTTTATTTCTTGCCAGGGATGGCCTTTGCACTGCTGACCTCTGTGGCTCCAATTTATGGACTCTACACTTCATTCTTCCCTGTTGTGCTGTACATGTTTTTTGGAACCGGACGACATGTGTCAACAGGTAAGGTCTTTATTCCCAAATTACATCTCGGCTGAAGTTTATGTCCTGAGAGCATCACAGGATTGAAGGGAAGGCTACACTCGCCTTTTATACAGCAGATTAGAAAACACAACGCACCCAGGAGTAGGATCATAAGACAATCAAGCAGAGTCAACATGGTTTTATGAAAGGGAAATCATGTTTGACAAATTTGCTGGAGTTCTTTGAGGATGTAACGAGCAGGGTGGATAAAGGGGAACCAGTAGATGTGGTGTATTTGGATTTCCAGAAGGCATTCGATAAGGTGCCACATAAAAGGTTACTACACAAGATAAGAGCTCACGGGGTTGGGGGTGATATATTAGCATAGATAGAGGATTGGCTAACTAACAGAAAACAGAGAGTCGGGATAAATGGGTCATTTTCAGGTTGGCAAACTGTAACTAGTGGGGTGCTGCAGAGATCAGTGCTGGGGCCTCAACTATTTACAATCTATATTAATGACTTGGATGAAGGGACCGAGTGTAATGTAGCCAAATTTGTTGATGATACAAAGATAGGTGGGAAAGCAAATTGTGTGGAGGACACAAAGAATCTCCAAAGGGATATAGATAGACTAAGTGAGTGGGCAAAAATTTGGCAGATGGAGTTTAATGTGGGAAAATACGAGGTTATCCACTTTGGTAGGAAAAATAAAAAAGCAAATTATTATTTAAATGGGGAGAGATTACAAAATGCTGAGGTACAAAGGGATCTGGGGGTCCTTGTACATGAATCACAAAAAGTTAGCATGCAGGTACAGCAAGTAATTAGGAAGGCAAATGGAATGTTGGCCTTTATTGCAAAGGGAATGGAGTATAAAAGTAGGGAAGTCCTGTTACAACTGTACAGGGCGTTGGTGAGACCACACCTGGAGTACTGCGTATAGTTTTGGTCTCCTTATTTAAGGAAGGATATACTTGCATTGGAGGCAGTTCAGAGAAGGTTCACGAGGTTGATTCCGGAAATGAAGGGGTTATCTTATGAAGAAAGGTTGAGCAGGTTGGGCCTATACTCATTGGAGTTTAGAAGAATGAGAGGGGATCTTATTGAAACATATAAGATTCCGAAGGGGCTTGACAGGGTAGATGCTGAGAGGATGTTTCCCCTCGTGGGAGAATCTAGAACTAGGGGGCATAGTTTCAGAATAAGGGGGCACCCTTTTAAATCGGAAATGAGGAGGAATTTCTTCTCTCAGAGGGTCATGAATCTTTGGAATTCTCTTCCCCAGAGAGCTGTGGAGGCAGAGTCATTGAATATATTTAAGGTAGAGATAGACAGTTTTTTGAACGATAAGGGAGTCGAGGGTTATGGGGAGCGGGCAGGGTAGTGGAGTTGAGGCCAAGATCAGTCATGATCTTCTTGAATGGCGGAGCAGGCTCGAAGGGCCAAATGACCTACTTCTGCTCCTACGTCTTATGTTCTTATATGTAGGACCAGCAGAATATGCCGCAGTATCTGACGTAAGAAAACTACTAGGCACTTGGTCTAAGTGTTAAACAAAGCTTTAATCAACTGTTTTACAACATGGAGATCTAGTTGTGTCCTTCACTAGTTCCTGTCAAAGAATGTCCTGAGCAAGCTGGGCCCATGCCCGAGTATTTATACTCTCCCTGGACAGCGCCACCAGCAGGCCGCCCAGTATTATTTCACAAGTCATTTCCACATGAATGACAAGATTCATGTCAGTATCTGCATGCATTTAGCTCCCATCTTCATCACTGCTGTTTACAAAAAGAGGCCTCTCTTTATCTCAACAGGCTGGTGGATCCTGGGGCTGCCTACTTCTACATCACCTGGTGTGAATGGGCAGGCTTGGAGCTGCATTATCTCTGTGAGGTGGAACATTAAGTAATATAAAGCACAATTAATGTGGTCTCCTGGACTTGTTTTGGTTGCCTAAGGGAATCAGAGAGGAATTTTCCAGATTTTATTCCCCCTAAATTGGCCTTTAAAAAAAAAAAGAAAATCTGGTTTTGTACCTCTTCCAGGAGATTGCATGGCTGCTGGTAGGTGGGTTTGTTGTGAATTAGCCTCAGTAAGGCACTTAATAGGGTTTGCACCAATAAAATAAAATCTCTTTTCATGATTGAAGGGCACCAAATTAATGAAAGCATAAATCAGATAGGCTCTATTTTGGTGCCAATACAGATACTTAGAGAGGAGACAGACTCACAATTATATTGCCCACACTCTGAGCCCTGCAAGAATGAGGTGAATGACCAGTTAATCTGTTTTAGTGATGTTGATGGAGGGATCCATGTTGGCCAGGACATCAGGGAGAATTCCCTTGCTCTTCTTTCACTCCCACCTGAACAAGCAGGTTTAACGTCTCATCCAAACGATGGCACCTCTGACAATGCAGTGCTCTCTCTGTTGATTATGAGCTCTGCTCTCTAGTGGGGCTTGAAACCCACACCCTTCTGACTCAGGTGAAAGTTTTTTTAAATTCATTCAATGGATGTCGGCACCGCTGCCAAGGCCAGCATTTATTGCCCATCCTTAATTGCCCTTGAGAAGGTGGTGGTGAGCCCCCTTATACAACTGAGTGGCTTGCTGGGCCATTTCAGAGGGCAGTTAAGAGTCAACCACATTGCTGTGGGTCTGGAGTCACAACTAGGCCAGACCAGGTAAGGACGGCAGATTTCCTTCGCTAAAGGTCATTAGTGAGCCAGATGGGTTTTTATGACAATCTGGTAGTTTTATGGTTACCATTACTGATACTAGCTTTTTATTCCAGATTTATTTAATTAACTGAATTCCCCAACTGCCTGTGGTGGGATTTGAACTCGTGTCTTCAGATCATTAATACAGATTGCTAATCTGGTAATATAACCACTAATATAACAACAGAAAACGCTGGAAAAACTCAGCAGGCCAGGCAGCATCCGTGGAGAGAGAAAGAGAGTTAACATTTCAGGTCGATGACCTTTCGTCAGAACTGTGAAGAGCCGGAAATCAAATAGATTTAAGGCCAGAGTAAAGCTGGGAAAAGGGGGAGGGGATAAAAGAACAAAGGGGGCAATGAAGAGACATTAAGAGACATTAAGAGATATGCAAGGCTAGAGGTGGTGTTAATGTGACAGATTAAGGCTGAAAGAAGTGTGAAATCCACTGGCAGAATGAAGGACAGCTGCCAGCTTCTAGGAGGAAAAAAAAAGGTGGGGGGGGCAAATAAAAGGGTGGATAAAATAAAATATAAATGTGATTGGAGCTGAGGTTATGATCTAAAATTGTTGAACTCGATATTGAGTCCAGAGGGCTGTAGCGTGCCTAAACGAAAGATGAGGTGCTGTTCCTCGAGCTTACGCTGCGCTTCCGTGGAACAGTGTAATAGGCCGAGGACGGTGAGGTCAGAGTGGGAGTGAAGCGGTGAATTAAAGTGACAGGCCACCGGGAGCTCGGGGTCCCCCTTACGGACTGAACGGAGGTGTTCCGCAAAGCGGTCACCCAATCTGCGTTTGGTCTCCCCAATGTAGAGGAGACCACATCGTGAGCAGCGAATACAGTATACTAAATTGCAGGAAGTACAAGTAAATCGCTGTTTCACCTGGAAGGGGTGTTTGGGGCCCTGGACAGTGGGAAGAGGGGAGGTGTAAGGGCATGTGTTGCATCTCCTGCGCGTGCACGGGAAGGTGCCGGGCGAAGGGGAAGGGGTGCTGGGGGTGGTAGAGGAGTGGACTAAGGTGTCGCGGAGGGAGCGGTCCCTGCGGAATGCTGAAAGGGGAGGTGAGGGGAAGATGTGTTTGGTGGTGGGATCACGCTGGAGGTGGCGGAAATGGCGGAGGATGATCCGTTGAATGTGGAGGCTGGTGGGGTGAAAGGTGAGGACAAGGGGAACCCTATCATGGTTCCGGGAGGGAGGGGCAGGGGTGAGGGCAGAAGTGCGGGAGATAGAACGGACACGGTCGAGGGCCGTGTCGACCACGGTAGAGGGGAATCCTCGGTTGAGGAAAAAGGAAGACATGTCGGAAGCACTGGTATGGAAGGTGGCATCATCAGAGCAGATGCGGCGGAGACGGAGAAACTGGGAGAATGGAATAGAGTCCTTACAGGAGGCGGGGTGGGAGGAAGTGTAGTCCAGGTAGCTGTGGGAGTCAGTGGGCTTGTAGTGAATGTTAGTCAATAACCTATCCCCAGAGATGGAGATGGAGAAGTCAAGGAAGGGAAGGGAAGAGTCGGAGATGGACCATGTGAAGGTGAGGGAAAGGTGGAAATTGGAAGCATAGTGAATGAAATGTTCTAGTTCAGGGCGAGAGCAGGAGACGGCACCGATACAGTCATCAATGTACCGGAAAAAGAGGTGAGGGAGGGGACCCGAGTAGGACTGGAACAAAGAGTGTTCCACATATCCCACGAAAAGGCAGGCATAGCTAGGACCCATGCGGGTACCCATAGCAACACCTTTAATTTGGAGGAAATGGGTAGAGTCAAAGGAAAAGTTGTTCAATGTGAGAACAAGTTCAGCCAGGCGGAGGAGGGTGGTGGTGGATGGGGACTGGTTGGGCCTCTGTTCAAGGAAGAAGCGGAGCGCCCTCAGGCCATCCTGGTGGGGAATGGAGGTGTAGAGGGATTGTACGTCCATAGTGAAGAGGAGACGGTTGGGGCCGGGAAACTGGAAACTGTTAAAATGGCGGAGGGCATCGGAAGAGTCGCGGATGTAGGTGGGAAGAGACTGGACAAGGGGAGAAAAAATAGAGTCGAGATAGGAAGAGATAAGTTCCGTGGGGCAAGAACAGGCTGAAACGATGGGTCTACCGGGGCAGTCCTGTTTGTGGATCTTGGGAAGGAGGTAGAAGCGGGCTGTGCGCGGTTGGGGAACTATGAGGTTGGCGGCCGTGGGGGGAAGATCTCCAGAGAATATAACCACTATGTTACCATACCCATAAAGTGTTACGAACTGGGTCTTTTAAAGAGAAAACTAAGCATAGATTGGAGGGCAGAGTGAGTGTTGGGTTTGCTCTCTGTATCAGTACTGGTAAATAGCCATTCCTTACTGTTCAGGATATAAGAACATAAGAAATAGGAGCAGGAGTAGGCCATTCGGCCCCTCGAGCCTGCTCCACCATTCAATAAAATCATGGCTGATCTTCTACCTCAACTCCACTTTCCTGCCCGATCTCCATATCCCTTGATTCCCCTAGAGTCTAAAAATCTATCGATCTCAGTCTTGAATATACTCAAAGTCTCAGCATTCACAGCCCTCTGGGGCAGAGAATTCCAAAGATTCACAACCCTCCGAGTGAAGAAATTCCTCCTCATCACAGTCTTATATGGCCTACCCTTATCCTGAGACTATGGCCCTAGTTCTAGACACTCCAGCCAGGGGAAACAACCTCTCCGCATCTACCCTGTCAATCCCCCTCAGAATCTTGTATGTTTCAATGAGATCACCTCTCATTCTTCTAAACTCCAGAGAGTATAGGTCCATTCTCCACAACCTCTCATCATAGGACAGCCCTCTCATCCCAGGAATCAATCCAGTGAACCTTCATTGCACTGCCTCCAAAGCAAGTATATCCTTCCTTAGATAAGGAGACCAAAACTGTGCACAGTACTCCAGGTGTGGTCTCACCAAGCCTTGTACAATTGTAGCAAGACCTCCTTACTCTTATACTCCAACCCTCTTGCAATAAAGGCCAACATGCCATTTGCCTTCCTTATTGCTTGCTGTACCTGCATGCTAGCTTTCTGTGTTTCTTGCACGAGGACACCCAAATCTCTCTGAACACCAACATTTGAAAGTTTCTCACCATTAAAAAAATATTCTGTTTTTCTATTCTTCCTACCAAAGCGAATAACCTCACATTTCCCTACATTATACTCCATCTGCCACCTTACTGCCCACTCACTTGGTCTATCTATATCCCTTTGCAAACTCTTTGTGTTCTCCTCACAGCTTACTGTTCCACCTAGCTTTGTATCATCAGTAAACTTGGATACATTACACTCGGTCCCTTCATCTAGGTCATTGATATAGATTGTAAATAGCTGAGGCCCCAACACTGATCCTTGCGGCACCCCACTAGTTACAGCCTGCCAACCTGTAAAAGATCCGTTTATCCCTACTCTCTGTTTTCTGCCCGTTAACCAATCCCCTATCCATGCTACTATATTACCCCCAACCCCATGAGCCCTTATCTTGTATAATAACCTTTTATGTGGCACCTTATCGAATGCCTTTTGGAAATCCAAATATACTACATCCACTGGTTCCCCTTTATCTACCCTGTTAGTTACATCCTCAAAAAACCTCTTAATGGCCCATATTTTCTGACCCCCACGGGTGCGTACGAGGTGTGTACGCGCCCATAGAGGCCGCGCAAGTTCCGGGTTTAGGCGTGCGAAGCGCATGCGCTGAAACCCGGAACTTGCGACCTGTCAAGAATTCTCTTGACAGATCCAACGCATGCCCAAGAAAAGTGCCTCTGCGGGTGGAGAGTTGCGCTATTTGCTCAACTTCTGCCCACTGAAAGGCCATAGAATTCTTATGCCTGGTAAAAGCAGGCGTAAGGCCTCCTTTTACCAGCATAAGAGTTTAAAAAAAATAGAAAATAAGATTTTATCACTCACTTATAAATTAAAAACCCTGTCCAATAAGGTAAGTTTATATTAAGCCCCGTTAAAACATATTAAACATTTTTTCAAAAAATTAAATTTTTGTTTAACATATTAAATGCCATTTTAATTAATGTTATATATGCAATGGTTTTTCTTTCTTTATTTCAGTGTGTTGGTGCATTTTTGTAGTCCTCTCCATTCACACTTTTGACAGTTCTGTGCGTACAGAACTGTCAAAAGTATGAAGGGGGATTCCCTTCTTCCATTGGTTGAGCTGGCCCACATGATCCCAGGGGCGCTTGCGAACCGCATGCGCCCCTGGGATACGTGGGCCTCTGCGCATTTCCAAGAAGGGAGGCCCAGGATCGGAAGCCTCCGTATCTCCGGGACCAGCAGGTAGGTTCGTAGATTTTTTGCTAATCAGAGGCATCCGCCCGCAGGAAGCCTCTGATCGGAAATTCGGGGCCAATAAATATGTCAAAGACGATTTGCCTTTCATAAAACTATGTTGACTCTGCCTAATCATGTTATGATTTTCTAAGTGTCCTGATACCACTTCCTTAACAATGGATTCCAGCATTTTCCCGACGACTGATGTCAGGCTAACTGGCCTGTAGTTCCCTGTTTTCTCTCTCCTTCCTTTCTTGAATAGCAGGTGTTACATTTGCGACCTTCCAATCTGCTGGAACCATTCTAGAATCTAGGGGATTTTGGAAGATCAAAACCAATGCATCCACTATCTCTTCAGCCACCTCTTTTAGAACCCTACAGTGTAGGCCATCAGGTCCAGGGGATTTGTCGGCTTTTAGTCCCATTAGTTTCTCTAGTACTTTTTCTCTACTTATATTAATTATGTTAAGTTCCTCACCCTCATTAGACCCTTGGTTCCCCACCATTATTGGTATGATTTTTGTGTCTTCTACTGTGAAGACAGATACAAAATATTTGTTTAACATTTCTGCCATTTCCTTATTCCCCATAATAATTTCTCCTGTCTCAGCCTCTAAGGGACCAACATTTACTTTTGCTACTCTCTTCCTTTTTACATACTTGTAGAAGCTCTTACAATCTGCTTTTATATTTCTTGCTAGTTTTCTCTCATTCTTTTTTTTCCCTTTTTAATCAATTTTTTGGTCATCCTTTGCTGGTTTCTGAAACTCTCCTAATCCTCTGCTTACTACTATTCTTTGCAACATTATAAGCTTCTTCTTTCAATCTAATGCTATCCTTAACTTCTTTAGTTAGCCATGGTTGGATCACTTTTCCCATGGAGTTTTTGTTTCTCAATGGAATGTATTTTTGTTGAGAATTATGAAATATTTCTTTAAATGCTAGTCACTGCTTATCTACCGCCATACCTTTCAATCTATTTTTATAATCTACCTTAGCCAACTTGCCCCTCATACCTATGTAATTGGATTTATTTAAGTTTAAGACTCTAGTTTCGGACTTAGGCAAGTCACTCTTAAACTTAAGGTGAAATTCTATCATATTATGATCACTCTGCCCCAGAGGATCCTTTACTATGAGATTGCTAATTAACCCTGTCTCATTACACAATACAAGATCTAAAATAGCCTGTTCTCTGGTTGGTTCCATGACGTATTGTTCTAGGAAACTGTCCCGAATGCATTCCATGAACTCGTCCTCCAGTCTACCTTTGCCAATTTGATTTGTCCAGTCTATATGAAGATTAAAGTCCCCCATGATTATTGCATTACCTTTGTTACAAGCTCCTACTATTTCTTGATTAATATTCTGTCCAACGGTACAGCTACTGTTAGGGGGGCTATATACTACTCCCACCAGTGTTTTCTGCCCCTTGTTATTCTTTATCTCCACCCATACTGATTCTACTTCCGAATCTTCCGAGCCGAGATCCTTTCTCTCAACTGTCCTTATGTCATTCTTTATTATCAGGGCTACTCCCCCTCCTTTTCCAGTCTTTTCGAAACGTCAAGTACCCTGGAACATTTAGTTCCCAACCTTGGTCACCTTGCAACCACGTCTCTGTAATGGCTATTAGATCAAACCCATTTATCTCTATTTGTGCTGCTAGTTTGTCTATCTTGTTGCGAATGCTTCGTGCATTCAGATAAAGAGCCTTTCATTTACATTTTTTACCATTATTCCCTGCTTTAACCTTATCCTCTGCTGCACTGCTATCGTTAAACTCTGTCCCTTCCTGTCACACTCTGCTTATTTTTACCCAAATCGCTACACTGTTCTATTGCCTTGACCTTTCTCTTTACATACGAACATACGAATTAGGAGCAGGAGTCGGCCACTCGGCCCTTCGAGCCTGCTCCGCCATTCAATAAGATCATGGCTGATCTGATTACTCCACATTCCCGCCTACCCCCGATAACTTTTCACCCCCTTGCTTACCAAGAATCTATCTACCTCTGCCTTAAATATTCAAAGACTCTGCTTCCACCGCCCTCTGAGGAAGAAAGTTCCAAAGACTCACGACCCTCTGTGAGAAAACATTTCTCCTCATCTCTGTCTTAAATGGGCGACCCCTTATTTTTAAACAGTGACCCCTAGTTCTAGATTCTCCCACAAGAGGAAACATCCGCTCCACATCCACCCTGTCCAGACCCCTCAGGATCTTATATGTTTCAATCAAGTCACCTCTTACTCTTCTTAACTCCAGCGGATACAAGCCTAGCCTGTCCAACCTTTCCTCATAAGACAACCTGCCCATTCCAGATATTAGTCTAGTAAACTTTCTCTGAACTGCTTCCAACGCATTTACATCCTTCCTTAAATAAGGAGACCAATAGTGTACACAGTACTCCAGATGTGGTCTCACCAATGCCCTGTATAACTGAAGCATAACCTCCCTACTTTTGTATTCAATTCCCCTCGCAATAAACGATAACATTCTATTAGCTTTCCTAATTACTTGCTGTACCTGCATAGTAACCTTTTGCGATTCATGCACTAGGACACCCAGATCCCTCTGTATCTCGGAGCTCTGCAAACTCTCACCATTTAGATAATATGCTTCTTTTTTATTCTTCCTGCCAAAATGGACAACTTCACATTTTCCCACATTATACTCCATTTGCCAGATCTTTGCCCACTCACTTAACCTATCTATATCCCTTTGTAGCCTCCTTATGTCCTCTTCACAATTTACTTTCCTACCTATCTTTGTGTCATCAGCAAATTTAGCAACCATACCTTCGGTCCCTTCATCCAAGTCATTTATATAAATTGTAAAAAGTTGAGGCCCCAGCACTGATCCCTGTGGCACACCACTCGTTACATCTTGCCAATCAGAAAATGACCCATTTATGCCTACTCTCTGTTTCCTGTTAGCTAGCCAATCTTCTATCCATGCCAATATGTTACCCCCTACACCATGAGCTTTTATTTTCCGCAATAACCTTTGATGTGGCACCTTATCAAATGCCTTCTGGAAATCTAAGTACAGTACATCCACCGGTTCCCCTTTATCCACAGCACATGTTACTTCCTCAAAGAACTCCAATAAATTGGTTAAACATGATTTCCCTTGCACAAAACCATGTTGACTCTGCCTGATTAATTTTAACTTTTCTAAGTGCCCTGCTATAACGTCTTTAATAACAGCTTCTAACATCTTCCCTATGACGGATGTTAAGCTAACTGGCCTGTAGTTTCCTGCTTTCTGTCTCCCTCCCTTTTTGAATAAAGGAGTTACATTTGCTATTTTCCAATCTAATGGAACCTTCCCCGAATCTAGGGAATTTTGGAAAATTAAAACCAACGCATCAAGTATCTCACTCGCCACTTCTTTTAAGACCCTAGGATGAAGTCCATCAGGACCCGGGGACTTTAGATTTCTAAATTTCCCCATACCTCATCTGATATGCTCTCCGCTTGCCAGGTACCTTTGCTGGGATTAGTTTGATGACTGGCTCTGTGGTCGAGCGCTTGGTACCACACCAAATGGGATGGAACGTGACAAACCTGGAAGATCCAGAGCTAGAGAAGCAAAGGATATCCGTCGCATCAGCAGTGACCTTTCTCTCAGGACTTATGATGGTAATTGTTCCTACTCTTCCTTTTCTTTCAGTTCTCCCATCCTCTCTTGAAGGTGCTGAGCCTTGCTGGGGTTCAGTTCATCGGGCTCCAGCAATGCTCCTGTACCCCGCACAAGTGGTCAACCTTTGCACGCGAGACCAAGCAATGAGAGGTGGCATCACAGCCCCGGTCTTCCCTGCGGTCCTTGCGTGCGTACATTCCAGCAGGGGGTCACTAGGGATTGTGACCAAAGGTGGGGGCCCATTGCTGATTGTCCACCTCCCAAGTCCAGGGATTCTGAGGCCACTTGAAGTCACAGATTGAGATCAGCTAGCTCAGCATAGGTTGGGTTTGAAGATAGGATCTGCATGGCCCAGTACCACAGAGCATTTATTTACTGAGCCTGCAAGCGAAAATACAATTTAGAATGGAAAAATAAATTGGCCGGGAGTCTTGGTGCTTCTATTTGTTTATTTAATTTCACTTTGAGAATTGTTTCATTTTCCCGGCAGTTTGCACTCTCCAGATACAATACAATCATTTGCATCAAATTTTGATGCCTAGATTTTGTATTATTTTAAATTTGGTTAATAAGCAAAAACTCTGTGGAAATTTGGCAAACACAGCTGAAAGGTTCACAATGGCCACAGTGATCTTGCCCAGAATGCATTGCGTCAGGAAGAAACAATTAAGACCTCACAAGGCTTCTGGGCCTGAAATTCCATGGGGATTCTACTGGTTTCCCTCCAGAGTTACGACAGGAGACTGGGAGTGTCCCCGTGGAATTTTACGGGCCTCTGTTTCGAAAAGAAAGTAATTAATTCCATGTGATGCACTTTGAGAGGTTTCTGAGAGATAACGCATTATATAAGTGCGATTTTTTTTTTCCCATTCTTTTCTGGTTCTCTCCAAGTTATGCATCAATTTTGGTGGAAACATGACAAGCAACCTGCTCCCAGTCCTCTGCCAAAGTCAACCTGTAACTGTCCACTAGCAGGTCTGATGGAGCAGCCTCCAGCGACTTTCCCGATGATATTTCCTCCCTCCCTATGAAGAACAGCCTCGTCTCCAAATGACTCCTCCCAACGGTCGACGTGGCTGAGATTGGGAACTCATGTGGAGGATCATGGAGGGGATCAGGACCAAAACCACCCACTATCACTTCATGATGCCAGATCTCAGTACTCCAATGAGCTATTGGAGAACCACCTTCTATGCTACAAAAGTCCAGTTTATTAAATAAAGTGAAGTTCCACTTTAAAATATGCAGACTTTCTTCCTTCATTGTCTATGTATTTAACCCCGGAACCTCTCCGTGAATCAGTGCGTGCGTGTTCCTACTGCTATCATGGTCAATAAGTCTGAGGATTCACTCTGCTCAGGCTCTTCCCTTTCTCTTCCAGATCTGTATGTTTGTTCTGCAGCTGGGATTCCTTTCCACCTACTTGTCCGACCCAATCGTGAAGGCGTTTACCAGCGGCACTGCGTTCCACGTCACCATCTCCCAGCTCAACACCATGCTCGGACTGCGGCTTCCACGCTTCACTGGACCCTTCACCATCTTTAAGGTTAGCATTTATGCTCGGAGGACTATGTCGGGTGAATTTCCTCATTTGCCCGGCTGCTATGGAGGTGGATAACTGCCCTTGCTCAGTGTGCTACCTCCATCCATGCGGCTTGCTTTTCCGCCTTCACAGGAGAGTGGACTTCTGTGCTGCACCTCCAGGATGTCCTCTGTAAATAGGAGAGTTCACCCCATGTGTTTCCTTTTCAGACATTACATAGTATTTACAGCACAGAAACAGGACATTCGGCCCAATGTGTCCGTGCCGGTGTTTATGCTCCACACCAGCCTCCTCCCACCCCTACTTCATCTCACCCTATCAACATAACCTTCTATTCCTTTCTCCCTCATGTGTTTATCTAGCTTCCCCTTAAATGCATTGATACTATTCGCCTCAACCACTCCCTGTGGTAGTGAGTTCCACATTCTCACCACTCTCTGGGTGAAGAAGTCTCTCCTGAATTCCCTGTTGGATTTATTGGTGACTATCTTATATTTATCGCCCCCAGTTTTGGACTCCCCCACAAACGGAAACATAGGCCAAGATTTTGCAGGGGGTCAGCGGGCGAGATTGGTGGCGGGTCGGGTGGGAAAGTGTTTTTTTTCCCCCAACAGGTCGGGACCCCGCTGTGAACCCGCCTTTACCAAATGTCGGGTCGGTGAGCGCTGAGCAGACCTGACACGCAGCAGCGGGGGGAGCCAATTTAAATGATTAGTGGCTTGTTTACAGCCACTTAACAATGGTTTTAAACTGACCTTTTGAATTTGACAGCTCGCCCACGGGTTTCCCGCTGTGCCTGGACCTTGTCTGTGTAGCTGAGGCGGGAGGTCAGTGGCCATTGAATCAGCTGATGAGTTGACAGCTTCAAATGTCAAGTCAAAGGTCCCAGCTGATTGAGAAATGTTCCTTTAACCACCAGCTTCTCCAAACTGCATTTCCACTACAGGTTTAGGATGCTGCAAGTCTTTACACAAGTCTCCATCTAGTCTGACCTCATTACCTCTCCCACCATTGACAGATCGCTTCTCTCATCTCTACTTCACGTGCACTCTATTCCATCAGCATGGGTGCCCTTTATACTCTCTCACCTTGGTCCTCAGAATCTGACCACGATCAGCCCCAACACCAGCATCACCAGGCACACCAGCAGCACCAACAACCACACCAACCTTCTCCGCAATCACCTGATGCTGCACAGGACAGAGGGCATCAGCACCCGACCTGCCAGGGATGGCCTCACCATGGCCAGATTTACTTCACTTGACGCTGTACACCCTGGCTGTCACATGATGTGCCAGGTTGGCACCACCTCACACCAACACCATAAAGCATCCCTACAATACCCAAGCCATTCCTTTCACACTCATCACCATTGCGGGGGGTACCGTTATGTCTCACCATTCACTGCAACTCACTAAGCCACTTCCAAAGGTGCACACAAATCTGTCCAAGAACGCAAAGTGTTAAAAATAAAGGTTTCAATGTTTGCCACTACATTAACAGAAACTTTATATGAACATTGCATAAAACACCCATCTCACTAGCCACACTTGTGTGTTGTTAGTTGGTATCATTGCATTAGGATGAGGTTGAGTGTGAGGGGTGGCTAGTGAGATGGGGATGTGATAATCTAGATAGAGAGGGATGGGTGGAGGTGCAAGGTAAGTTGGTGTGAGTAAGGATGTGCAGGAGTAGGGTAGGGAAGGCAGAGTGATGGGGATGTGATGAGAGGCACAGCAGGATGAGGTTGAGTGTGGCTTTGTACTGATGTTTCGTGATCTACTGAGATCATTGTAACGTTTGCGGCACTGCACCCAGCTCCTCCTGACCACATTCCTGCTTGTGACCTGCTCTGCAATGTGCAACCAGGCTGTGTTGATCTTCTAGGGAGGTCTTCTCCACCCATTGGAAGGGAAGAGCACCTCCCTGCGTGCTGTGACTCCCTCCATAAGCATATGGAGGGAGTCATGGGAGAGGCTGGGTGCAGCCTGTGCACCTCTGTGCAGTGCTTGTCAGTGTTTGCAGCACCTCAATGCTGTAGAACACTGAGAGCACAACTGTCAAAGTAAATTTGGCCATGGTCCCTCTAAGGAAACTGGCTGATGACGCGTCATCAAATGACGTCACAAGACCTGCTTCCTCTAATTGGCCGGCAAACGTGCTGGGCGGGCTTAACAAGCCCCATCAAGGTAAATTCATTTCACAGAACGAGATGGAGCCAGCAGCCGAGTCAGGACCCGTCACCGACGTCGCCTGCCACGGACCCGCCGAGGTTAGCAAAATCGTGGCCATATTCTCTACGCCTACCCTATCGAACCCCTTCATAATTTTAAAGACCTCTATGAGGTCACCCCTCAGCCTTCTCTTTTCTAGAGAAAAGAGCCCCAGCCTGTTCATCGTTTCCTGATACGTATAACCTCTCAGTGCTGGTATCATCCTTGTAAATCTTATTTGCACTTTCTCCAGTGCCTCTATATTCTTTTTGTAATATGGAGACCAGAACTGTGCACAGTACTCCAAGTGTGGTCTAACCAAGGTTCTATACAAGTTTAACATAACTTCTCTGCTTTTGAATTCTATTCCTCTAAAAATGAATCCCAGTGCTTTGCTTGCATTTGTTATGGCATTGTTAACCTGCATTGCTACTTCTAATGATTTGTGAATCGTGCAATCAAATGTTTGCGCAGGAGCCAGTAAGCGTTATTTGAGCAAACAACAATTTTGGCCCAGGATAAACTCTGCTCCCCTTTAATCGTGAGCAGCAGCCCTTTAAGAGCTGCTGCCAGGACCGATTTCCTCCCCATCCTCCTTATGCCTGTTGTTCTTGCAAAGGGAACCTATTAGAATGAGAAGGAATGACTAACCTCCCAAAAGTTGGCGATGCCAGCCTACTTCTGGCATGGGCACAGGCCCAATTTTGCTGGTCTTGTAAAATCAGGGCTATAGTGCATATCATAGAAATATGATTATAATCTCCTTACCTGTCCAACCTCATGAGGCCCAACGCCTTTCAGAGGCTTCTTCTTATCAATTCAACGGTTTATGTTTCCATACTGCTGGTTCTTTCCTCTGGGAGGGCTAGGCACCTTTTGTACTCTTTGTCCTCGTATTACACGCCAGTGCCACAGTACAGATTAAGATAGGGTGATTTGGCACACAAATTCATTCACTTAACTATGTGAATACAAGGTTTTGCATATATCTATACTTTTGACTTCATTTCGATATAGGTCTCCATATTAAGACAGGGTGGTTTGCACCTTGAAATTTATGCACTTCTCTTTGTGAGTACGTTTGGCAGTGCCAAGCATGGAATCTTGCTGGAGGTAAGCAAAACCAGCAAAAGGTGCCAACCCTCCCTGCTCAGTGCCATTCATTAACTTTCTGTTGAGGGCCATAATGCCTTGCCTGAGGACCACTATCAGCACGGAGTGATGGGAGGTGGATCTGCACCAGCAGTTCCCCACCATGAGCTCCTGATTTCAACCATGTGGTTGTGGTTAGTAGCCAAATGGAAGCCGGGCACATCCCCATAGGAAGACAAGATCCCTGAAACAGCAACAATTTTTTTAACAGGGGCCCTTTCACTCGCTGGATGGAAGCTGGAATAACTCCTGGTAGGATTCCTTTGCTTCCTGTAGCTGGAGAGAAAGGAAAGGAGAGGGAACGGCACTGAATCCCAGCTCGGGCAACATCCCACAGCCAGACAGGCCACAAGTGGAGCCTGAGGGGCACATGGAACAACATGGGACATTTTCCGCATATCAGGAAATTGTGCACCCCGAACCTGTGATTTTTTTTTTTTGACCACACTGGATGGGAAATCACGGCTCAGGGTGCGGACTTTCCCAATAGGCTCTCCTGGCGTTTGAGGGGCAGCTGCGAGGTGGCAAATTCCCTGAGGGCGAACAGGAAATGGGCGGCAAACGGCTCACAGACCATATTATGAGCGCCATTGGTCTGGGGGTAGTTACCTGGGACCAGGCCACCTGTGCATCACCTCTTAGTCAGGGAATGGTGCACAGTGTGAGGCAAGAAAAACAAAGAGAGAGGAGGGCAGTCTTTAAAAAAAAAAAAAAATTGTATCAGGTAAAACAGAAAGAACGAAGGAAGCGTTTCAACTGACAAATGAATGAGCGTTCTATTTCTTTTTCCTCAGACACTGGCATCAATACTTGGAGCTCTCTCTATGACAAACATCGTCGAGCTGATTATTTCTCTGATTTGCCTCAGTGTGCTCATTCCGACGAAAGAAATCAACAGCCGCTTCAGGCAGAAATTCCGGACCCCCATCCCCATCGAGATCATCATGGTGAGGGCGCAACAGCAGGTGCCGTCAGTCACTGGCTCAATACTTATCCCTGATGGGACGGAGAGAAAGTGATGCAGGGCTCAACTTGTGTGAGATTCCGCAGCTTCAGAATGGAAATGTACAACACAATGCTCCAATATTACGAGTCCTATTTGTGGGGGAGTTGGAATCATGAGTGTAACGCATGCATGTTAGAAATAACAGAGGAACAGAAGAAGGCCATTCAGCCCCTCGGGCCTGTTCCGCCATTCCATTAAATCTGTATTTTAACTCCATCTACCCACCTTGGTTCCATAACCCTTAATATCCTTGCCCCCAAAAAAATCTCAGTGGGTCAGGCAGCATCTGTGGCGAGAGAACAGAGTTAACGTTTCCGGTCGATGACCTTTTGTCAGATTTCCAGCATCCACACTATTTTGCTTTTGTAAAATCGAACAATCTCAGTTTTGAAATGTTCAATTGACCCCCAGCCTCAACAGCTTTTTGGGGAGAGAGTTCCAGATTTCCACTACCCTTTGTGTGAAGAAGTGCTTCCTGACATCACCCCTGAACGGCCTGGCTCTAATTTTGAGGTTATGCCCCCTTGTTCTGGACTCCCCCCACCAGAGGAAATAGTTTCTCTCGATCTACCCTATCAAATCCTTCAACATTTCAGACACCTCGATCAGATCACCCTCAACCTTCTATACTCAAGGGAATACAAGCCTAGTCTATGCAACCTGTCCTCATAATTTAACCCTCTAAGCCCTTTCCCCACAATAGCACACAGTACCTAAGTGTTGTCCTCTCACCTGTGGGATCCGGCTTTCAATCCACTTCAAACAGGTAGTTTTAAGAATTCCTCTCTCTGCAATCTGGTACTTAAGCTGCATGGGGTCGGGTGGGGTCACTTCAGAGAAGATGACAACCACAATTCCTATAGCGTGCTTCACACGTATACAGAGACATCTCAAAGTGTTAGAAAGATTTAAAAGAAAGACTTGCATTTATATAGCGCCCTTCACAACCTCAGGACGTCCCAAAGAGCTTTACAGTACTTTTGAAGTGTAATCACTGTTGTAATGTAGGAAAAGCGGCAACCAATTTGTGCACAGCAAGCTCCCACAAACAGCAATGTGATAATGACCAGATATCGGGGCAGAGTTTGCAGTCGGCGGCGTACCTACGGAGTATGACACCAGCATGCGAATATAATACGAACTTACCTGATGTGGACCCTCCTTCGCGAACTTGCTCTCTGACGCTGCGTACTCGAGGGCAGCGTAATGGCCCACGGATGGCAGGGGTGCAGCGTGTGCAGAAGCGTACTTGGGATCACGTGGGCCTGGTGCTCCAATCAGTACGCCGAAGGGAAAGCATCTACCTCCAATACTGTTCTTGATATTGCATTTCACCCAATGTATTTTCAGAATAATTATAAGGGCTAGGAGGATAAATAGTTCCAAAATGACCCACTCTCTTTCACACAGACCCACCTAAAAAAATAATTAGGGAATTAATTCTTAAATCTAATTTAGGAATTAGCATTCTGCTAAATCGTTCAAGCTCTGTGAAATTTCATACAAAATAACATGGACAGGCGATACGAACATAAATACAACAGAGCCCAAACAAAGATCTAAAAAATCTGTACATTAATCATTGGGGGGGTTTCGGACAGTTTTACAATTCATTCTGGAGCTAATAGAATGAGTAACTGTCTCTACCTAATCCCCTTACACTGATGCAAACAGACCTGCTTACATCAACCGTAAAATTTTTGTACGTAATTGCTGGGCAATTAGCCCAACTCTGCCCCAGCAATTGGGATTTCCAAGGTGTTACTTGACAGATCGCAAATTTGGGATTTAGCACGTGCGGAAATCCCGAACTTGCGGTTCATTTCAAAGGCAGAAAGTACGCCGTCATATCCACTGCAAATTCTGGCCAAATATGTTTTAGTGATGTTGACTGAGGGATAAATATTGTCCAGGACACCGGGATAACTCCCACTGCTCTTCTTCAAAATAGTGCCATGGGATCTTTTACGTCCACCTGAGAGAGCAGACGGGGCCTCGGTTTAACATCTCATCTGAAAGACTGCACCTCCGACAGTGCAGCACTCCCTCAGCACTGCACTGGAGTGTCAGCCTAGCTTTATGTGCTCAAGTCTCTGGAGTGGGATTTGAACCCACAACCTTCTGACTCGGAGGCGAGTGTGCTACCCACTGAGTCACAGCTAAATTAAACCCGCAAGTTTAGCCATGTTTTATCAGCTCTGATCCAGTTTCTATTGCGATGTGTTGAATGTACAAAGTTCTGATCGTCTAAAATGAATAAAAGTATTGGATCTAACCGGCCACTTTGCTTTTTAACAGGTTATAGTGGCCACTGCGATCACGTTTGCTACGTCCCTTAATGAGTGCTGCAATGTCCAGATAGTGGGACATATCCCTGCAGGGTGAGCTCATCTTTCTCAAGAAGATTAAAACCACTGTAAGGAATGGTGTGCGACAGTTACCACAAGTGACATGTGTGAATAATTGTGAGTTGGGTTTTGTGACTCGTGCTCAGTGGGCCCTTTTGCCTTCAGGACGACGTATAATCGAAGGTTCCCGGTCATCAAGCTGAATCGGTTTGCCAACTTACAACATTTCTAGTCAGGTCTTCTGGCAATCGCACATGCCTTTGTATTAAGTTCATTCTTATCATTTAGGCTGAAGTTCCAGTTCTGAGACTGGGAGTTCGGCCTCTAGACAGGTAGTTCCCCATTTACACGGCCCGGATGGAACACTTACTTATCTAATTCCTACCCAGGAGAGAATGCTGACCGTGGGGGGGGGAAACACATTAGCAGAGCTCCTCTCACCGTTTCAAATTTAAGAAGGCCAAAAATCTGCGGCCCTTCTGTGGTGGAAGGGCTGTGATTTAATCCAGGACCTCGATACGCCGGTCCCGGCCTTTCCTGACGGTTTCCACAGGGCCTTGTTGGGAGTACAGCCTGTGTCCACCCCCCAAAACAAGGTCAATGGTGTAGGAAGGGGCATAACCAGGGGAGGGGAGTCCTAGACCAGGAGTTTCCCTGTCCCCGGCCTAGCAGGACATTGGCAGATGTGGAACTCATCTGAGAATCCAGGCCTGGGACATGACCTGGACCCCCAAAGGCAAAAAAGGTTTGGGGCCTTTTTTTGGTGGGGGGGTGCCGATGAGCATCATTGCAACATCTTGCCGGGGAAGGGAAGAGGGGTTGGGCAGAAAACCCTCGACTTAGCACTGTAGGCCGTGGTGTGAGTGCTTACCATCATTATTTAAATTAGATGACCTCCTCCTGACTCCGTGAACTGTGGCAAGGTCAGTGCCAGAGGTCGCCAGCGAGCGGATCCCAGCTCTTATGCCGGAATCAATGGTCTGCGGATTTTTTGAGGCCTAAATGCTTTAAGTTCTTGGGCAGCAGCGCAACATTGTCTAAACATTGAAATGAACTCCAAGGCAGGTTTAAAAGGGCCCAACAGATGCCCTGAGCTCTCTTTAAAATTGGTCTTTCACTATGCCGGAGTTACGCTCCGAGACATGTCAAACTCAAGTGGTGTGCGATTACCCCCGCCTGAGAGTCTCAAATTCCCCTCCGCCCCCTTCTCCTTCCCAGTTAGACTGGGCCCTAACTCTGGATATATACTGCAACTGTGCTGTGAACTAGAAACCATTTCACAGCAACACCAAAGTTGCAGTATAAATGCTCCCTAAAACTCTTTATTAAAGGATCGTGCTGACACAAATAGAATGGGTGTGTGTGTGTGGGAGTAGAAGTTCCTGGAATGTCTCTCACCCACAATAATTCTCCACCAAACTGACCCCAAAGTTACACGGCTGATTGGGAAGTTTATTTTGACTGAAGTATGTAGGACAGTGACTGAAATAGTTGCCATGCCTCTGCATGCTGCTCCACTAAGTCTATCAAAATGCTAACATGACCACTGCATTCAACCACTGGAAGTCCATTTGATGGGTGGTTTCGGTAACTGCAATAGCAGAGCAGTAGACTTCCAACTGAGAGATCCAAGTTCAATACCCCACCTTGCTGGCCTTTGTCAGTCATGACATGATTGTCTGGGGGGAGGGGGCAAGCAAAAAATACCCAGAGGAGGTGTCCTTTTAGACATTGATCAGGTCCAAGGCACTTGTAGGTCACTCACTCAAGGTATTCCAGGAGATATGCATGGGCTGTGCCCTTCTCTCAAAGGGGATTGAAGGGAAAGCAACCTGGGAGGAACAGAGGAGGAGAGATTTAGGCACCAGGTTCTTGTCAGGATGGCTTTGGATAGAGTTGGATTCTTGGTTTATAAAATGGTGGTAGTTTATATCCATCTAAGAGAAGCAGCTGATGGCAGAAATTGGAGGCACGGGCAAAGAACCTTCTTGGCACCCACAAAGTTTCTTGGTTTTACTCCTCACCAAAGACTACCTAGCACCAAGTTGTTAATGTTGATGAGACAAGTGACATTGGGGGTGAAATTGGTCCTGGGCAGCAGCGCGAAAGGGGCGATGGCAAATTGGCAGCTCGTTTTACGCCACGCCCGATTTCCTATTCCAATAAGGTCCATTGCGGTGTAGAACGGGCGGCCGATTCGCTATCTCCCATTATGCCCTGCTGACGCAGACCAATTTCACCCACCCCATTGTCTTTTTAATGGAAGAACTAGCTGGAAATGATGGATAGGAAGTCTTTGAGTCTGAAGAGGGAGTATCTTTGCAGGCAATACCTGAATGAGCTCCATCCAGCTTCTGACACCAGCATCTGAACTTAAAGGGGACACCAACAACAGTTAAACTGGTGTCTTTTCATCTTCTCTATTAATTGCCATTTGTCTTGATCGATCTCAAAAGGTAATGAAATAACCTATTATCTGCATTTTCTTCTCAGATTCCCAAACCCTCAGTTGCCAGCCTTGGGGAGCATCCCGAACATAGTTGGAGACACGATCGCGATTACCTTTGTTGGCTACGCAGTGTCTGTATCACTGGCTATGATCTATGCAGACAAGCACAGATACAAGATTGACCCCAACCAGGTCCGTAACATCAAATTGAAGACTATCCCTTGAAAGGTTATTGGAGTATTTTTGTTGCACAAACCCCAGTTAGTAGCTGTGAGTGGACAGGCCCTAAGAAAAAGGCACATTCTCTCATCTCAAAAAAAAATAATGGTGCTGAGGAGGTCATAAACCACAGTACAGAAAATTCATTTTTCCCCTCCAATTTTCTCCTCTCCTGAAGGTGCTGACTCATGATGGAGTATGCTTCTTCAAGTGTGAGCTGAGTTAGTGACTGTTAGCAGACTATCTTCCCATTAGGGCCTCAGAGGGGCGCCCCGATTTAGTCCTCACTTGAGGTCCACGTGTACATTTTCCAACAGCAGTCACTAGGCAGTAAGCAAAAATCCTGACTGGTTTTTGCCCTCCGGAGCATAGCGGCACTGAGGCCAGTTGTGGTGAAGCTACTACCACCCTGGCTGAGATCAGCATAGACCAGGGATCAAACTAAATCTGTCTGGCTTAAATCCACAGGGGATGGGAGGGCAGTATCATCACCAATTGAGCCATTGGGGTAGTCAAATGCTGATGGCATTTGAAGTGCATTCTAGTGCACTGGACTCTGCAGCCTTCCGAGTTCGCTTGCCCAATGATTCCCATTAGAACCACAGCAGTTAGTTAAAATGTTGTCGGCTAGTTACCCTTCCTATTGGCTTTTGCTGCACAGATCCACGCAGCCACTGGAAGAATATTGTGAGCAGATTCAGTATTTTGTTTCTACCCCATAAGCAAGCCATAAGCTTGGAGCTTTGCACTCATCCCTAATACAGAGCCGAATAACTGTACAGGCCAGGAATACCATTGCTGGGTACATATCCATTGCTCCCCTCCACGCCTCTGTTATAGGAGCAGGAGGAGGCCATTCAGCCCCCGAGCCTGTTCCGCCATTCAGTGAGATCATGGCTGATCTGTACCTTATCTCTAGTTACCTGCCTTTGATCTATATCGTGTTCAGTTCTGGGCACCACACCTCAGGAAGGATATATTGGCCTTGGATGGGGGGCAGTGCAGATTCACCAGAATGATACTGGGGCTAAAAGGGTTACATTATGAGGACAGGTTGCATAAACTAGGCTTGTAGTCCCTTGAGTAGAGAAGATTAAGGGGTGATCTAATTGAGGTGTTAAAGATGATTAAAGGAGTTGATCGGGTAGATCGAGAGAAACTATTTCCTCTGGTGTGGGGGGGGGGGGGGGATTCAGAACAAGGGGCCATAACCTTAAAATTAAAGCCAGGCCGTTCAGGGGAGATGTCAGGAAGCACTTCTTCACACAAAGGGTAGTGGAAATCTGGAACTCTCTCCCCCAAAAAGCTGTGGATGCTGGGGGTCAATTGGAGCTTTCAAGACTGAGATCAATAGATTTTTGATATGCGCGAGTATTAAGGGTTACGGAAACAAGGCGGGTAAATGGAGTTAAGATACAGATCAGCCATGATCTAATGGAATGGTGGATCAGGCACGAGGGGCTGAATGGCCTCCTCCTGTTCCGATGTTCCTAAACCCTTCCTTCCCCAACAAAAATCAATTGACCCCAGTCTCAAATATGTTAATTGACCCATCATCTTCAGCTTTGTGCTACATTGCCAGTCATTACTCACCTGGAAAACTAAAAATGGGGCAAATTTCCTCAGGGCTTCTCCCACTCCACCGGTGTAACTTTGGCGGCGGTTTGACGCACACCCCGTTGCCACGCATAGACATGGTTTCCACCGAACTCCTGCTGAAGTTACGGCAGCAGATCGTCAGAGAGAATCCACCCCCCTTTTAGTCACTGACCTTAAATACCAGTTAGGGTCATTTCTGTATGAAAACTGACCAATAAGTACAGATTTTATTTCCCTCCTCCCCTGTGCATCTCTAATAACTTATTTCTGTCACCATTTCTTAGGAACTGTTGGCTCATGGAATTTCGAACACCATCTCCTCCCTTTTTACCTGTTTCCCAAGTTCAGCTTCACTGGCTACTAGTAATATCCTAGAGAGTGCCGGCAGCTACACACAGGTAAGAATATTACTGAAGGGACCATGCAGGAGTGCCGCAGTGTTCTGTTGGCTTGCTCGACTGTGCCGTGATACTCCGCCATTTAAAGCTTAGATATGGTTCAGGGAAAAGAGAAAGTATCCACAAATTGATCTAAAAATGGGCTTTTGTTAGAGAAATTTCGCGGGTCCCCTGGAATGATAGGACGTGAGTTCATAACCTTTATTCAACTGTTATAAAACACTGGTTCGGCCCCAGCTGGAGTATTGTGTCCAATTCTGGGCACCGCACTTTAGGAAGGATGTCAAGACCTTGGAGAGGGTGCAGAGGAGATTTACTAGAATTTGTACCAGGGAACAAGGGATGAGGGATTTCAGTGATGTGGAGAGACTGGAGAAGCTGGGATTGTTCTCCTCAGAGCAGAGAAGGTTAAGGGAAGATTTAATAAAGGTGTTCAAAATTATGAACGGTTTTTGATAGAGTAAATAAGGAGAAACTGTTTCCAGTGGCTGGAGGGTCGGTAACCAGAGGACATCAGATTTAAGATAATCGGTAAAAGAACCAGCGGGGGAGATGAGGAGAATGTTTTTACACAGCGAGTTGTTGTGATCTGGAACGCGCTGCCTGAAAGGGCGGTGGAAGCAGATTCAATAGTAACTTTCAAAAGGGAATTGGAGAAATACTTGAAGGAAAAAAATTACAGGGCTATGGGGAAAGAGCAGGGAGTGGGATTAATTGGATAGCTCTACCAAAGAGCCGGCACAGGCATGGTGGGCCGAATGGCCTTCTGTGCCGCATCATTCTATGATTATATGTTGGTAACTCCATGGTGAGTTGGCAGTCTCAGCTGTGGCATCGTGGGGAGGTGGCAAATGGGTGGCAAGCAATTCCGTACAGGGAAGAAGA
The DNA here is from genome assembly GCA_030390025.1 of Squalus acanthias. NCBI lineage: Eukaryota > Metazoa > Chordata > Chondrichthyes > Squaliformes > Squalidae > Squalus > Squalus acanthias. The sequence goes on along the minus strand of CM059451.1, from coordinate 1,226,772 downwards.
CATTGACAGAGGCAGGTGACCTGTTGCATGGCCCAGGGGACCTAGAAGAGGACGGGGGTTGGGGAGAAGTATAAATAACACAAGAAGAATTATGGGTCAAATGAATAGCCTGGTGACCACTACGCTGCAGTGGTAGATTCCCAAGTTGCAGCCCTGAGTTAAGATCTCAAGGGATTTGATGAAACGGCCGATTATTGATTGTTCTTTCACCATTGGAACCTGGATTGAAATATAGGCCAAGCAAAATGGGCTGGAAGTCCCCTCTCTTGGCTGTAAGGAACAAATTTAACAACAACTTGCATTTATATAGTACCTTTTTACGTAGCAAAACGTCCCTAGGCGCTTCACAGGAGCGTTATCAGACAAAAATTGACATCGAGCCAATGAAGTACTGTCACACTGTTGTAATGTAGGAAACACAGCAGCAAATTTTCACACGGCAAGATCCCACAAACAGTAATGTGATAATGACCAGATAATCTGTTTTAGTGATGTTTTACATCCACCTGAGAGAGCAGATGGGGTCTTGGTTTAATGTCTCATCTGAAAGACGGCACCTCCGACAGTGCAGCACTCCCTCAGTGGGAGTGTCAGCCTAGACTTTTGTGCTCAAGTCTCCTGGAGTGGGACTTGAACCCACAACCTTCTAACTCCGAGGCAAGAGTGCTAAGCTACTAAGGCACTGAGCTACTAAGATAGATGGAAGTTGTCATGAATTGTCCTTAATTCACTTTTCCATTTTTATTTTGAAGCTTGCTGGGTTTTTTACCTGTCTGGTAGTCTTGGTGGTGCTACTTTTGATTGGTCCACTGTTTTACTTCCTGCCCAAGGTGAGCAAAATAACCAAATCAAATATTTTACAGAAAGTGTAAAACTGCTTCAATCACATTGTCCCAAAATGAATTGCAATTATTTGTTAGTATCGTTTACTCCCAATCAGACAAGTACAGGAAACTCTCTTTTAACCGACACCTAAATATCCGGAAATCTCTCTTAACCGGCAAAATTCAGGAGTAGGTTCAGGTAAGTTTTACTATATATTAGTGGCCGTGTAACTGTTTGAGACCAAAGGTTAAGGTTTGTACATAGTACTTTTTAAATCAAAAAACGTGTAGTTTAAAATTTTATTCTGGCTACTCAAAAGAAAATTCTTTAATGTGACCGGGGCTCCTGCACCTGTGGCCGTGTACGGGGCTCCCGTACCTTGGTAAGTATACCTCTCTGTAATCCGGACTTTTTGATCAACCGGCACCACGCCGGTCCCGTCGGTGCCGGTTAATAAAGAGTTTCCTGTATTCTCGGCCTCAGGCTGTGCTGTTGTGGAGAATTCCACCTGTAATAGTGTATTTTAGTCACCGCTGGAGAGGGAGGAAATGCCATTAGTTCTCCTTTCTGCAATGCATTTCGGGAAGAATTACATGGAATGACTCCAAAGTGTAAAAGGTCAGGGTGGCCCTAACAGGGCCAATGACAGGCCTGGGGTGGGGACTTTCTAAACCAGGATTTATTCCTCCCCCTCCCCTGCTAGCAACCTCTTCACCATCAGTGTGAGAGCAGCCGAGGGTGTCTCCCCGCTTAGTGTTCCCTTGACTGCCCAGACGAGATAGGGAAGTCACCAGCCTGGATTCACCTCTGAACTACTGCCCACTTAAGGGTTGCCGCCTCAAATACATAAAAAGGTGCCCCTGAATTGTCCTCCCAAAAAACACCCTCCATTTTCCCTTCAAGGTCCACCACAAGCCCCTTCCACCACATTAAAATGGGGGTCAAGAGAGCAGGGTTAACCCAGTCGCCCCATTCCCCTCCATTTCCACCCCCAACCTTCCCCAAAATAATTGCTGCCACTATATCAGTGGCAGTATGAGTTGCTGCAAGGTATTCCTGAGCTAGGGTTGCCAACTCTGGCTGGACGTATTCCTGGAGGATTCATCACATGACCTTCATCCCATACAACCACCCCGCCCTGTCAAACAGCATCCCCCCACCCCACCCCATCTCCAATATTTTTATAACTAATAAACCAAAGTGTTCAAAGAAAATGAAAAAAATGCACAATATTTTTTATTGCTCCCATGATTATTCTCCTGGGTCACTCCCAGCAGTGTCCTGGAGATAAGTCTTCAATTCCTGGAAACTCCAGGGCAATCCTGGAGGGTTGGCAACCCAACCCTACCCTGAGGTGGATACCACATTGAGGTGGCCATTTTGTATGCTGCGACTGAAGGTTGGTGCTTCTTTGCCTCCCTCATGTGACAGAATTGGAGGGGGCCTTAAGGTAGCGGGTTTAATGCCACTCTCTGGAGAGGCAGCAGCATCTGCGCTCCCTCCTTGCAGCCCACTGTGGCTTGGCACAGGCTCAGATATGCCAGTGGTCGGTGTCATCACAGATACAGGCAGCAGAGTTTCTGATGAGCAAGTCGAAACAGTGACATATCCTACGAAAAAGGCCGTGACCCGTACAGATTTCCAGTGCAATATCTTTGGTCTGGAGGAAATATGTGGAGTTGAAAGAGAAGTTGAGGCTCAATACAAGTTCAGTCAAGCGGAGAAGGGGAGGAAATTAATATGTCTTTATCTGTGGACATTTCGTTCAGATGGTAAACATCATTTTCTTGTGGGAAATGGAGTGAGCAATGTCGATCGGAGATAATATTAATAAAATAACTTCTCTTCTCAGGCAGTCCTGGCCTGTATTAACGTCACCAGCCTGCGCCAGATGTTTCTTCAGTTTCAGGACCTTCCAGAGCTTTGGAGAGTCAGCAAGATGGACTTTGTAAGTTGTTCAAACTGGCCTGCGTTGTATGACTTTGTTATGTAGCGGACCCACTTGTGATTTATTTTTGGCTTGCAAGCTACCTGGTTGATTTTTGGTCTCCCAAGCTCAGGGTTGATTGGAGCGCCCCCCTACTAAAAAAATCAACTAACTCAATACAGACCAGGGATTGAACCTGGAGTCTTCCTTTTCTGTACTGTCCTGTGGCACACAAGGCAGTCTTCATTTTGACTGTTTCATCCTCCTAAATACCCACTCTCCTTTTTCAGATGGTCTGGGTGGTCACATGGCTGGCTGTAATCACGCTCAACGCGGACCTTGGACTTGCCGTGGGGGTTGTGTTTTCGATGATGACTGTGATCTATCGCACTCAGAGGTACCATAATCAGTTCCTGCAGCACAATTAGCACCAAATACATCACCAAGCAGGTCAGTCGCAATTAAACCTGACCTCCTCTGGGGCCCTCGCTGGTACACAGTTGGTTCAACTCTGACATATATATTGTTTGATATAAGCGTAAGTTCGCCAATTCCATGCTACCAGTGGGGAGCCGCGCTCGTAGAGTTCAGTGCAGGAGTCGGGGATTTGTGTCTGGGAGACCAGCAGGAGTCAGGGATTTGGGTCAGGAGACCAGCAGGAGTCGGGGATTTGGGTCAGGAGACCAGCAGGAGTCGGGGATTTGTGTCTGGGAGACCAGCAGGAGTCAGGGATTTGTGACTGGGAGACCAGCAGGAGTCAGGGATTTGGGTCTGGGAGACCAGCAGGAGTCAGGGATTTGGGTCAGGAGACCAGCAGGAGTCGGGGATTTGTGTCTGGGAGACCAGCAGGAGTCAGGGATCTGTGTCTGGGAGACCAGCAGGAGTCAGGGATTTGGGTCTGGGAGACCAGCAGGAGTCAGGGTTTTGGATCTCCAATTATGAATAATAATTAAGGTTCCACTGTTTTTAACTTGCTTCAGAGCCGCACAATTCAAAAAAAAAATGTTTCTTAAATGTTCTTCGAATTAAATATCTTTGCCAGAAATCGTTGTCAGTGTGTTGGCCAATCAGAATCTTAGATTTAATTGAACCACGTCCTGTTGCATTTCAAAGGTGCATTGCCCCCCTCTAGTGACCAGATGGAGAATTTCAGGGCAGGGTTTCCTCACAAATAACATTGGCTCACAGTTACTGTCAATCGGCAGCTGCTACTGCCCCTCGGTGGTGAGTTTAACCATCACATACTAGTCTGGACCCTTTAAGCATTCATGACATGCCCGTGTTTTCCAACATGGGTTTCAAGTGCAAAAAAAATGATTTTACGTTGGTCAGTTTGAAAGCTGAATATTACAAAATATAATTAGACAAATTGTAGGTGGCACTTCTTAATTCCTAGCATTTAGGGAAAAAATATTTTTGAAATCAAATTTTTGTTTTGGAGCAGAAAGAACGCTTGTATTGAGATTTAATATTCCACCATTTCAGGCCATAGTTGTCATAATTTGTCACAATTAGCATAACAAAAACAGATTATCTGTTCTATCACATTGCTGTTTGTGGGAGCTTGCTGTGCACAAATTGGCTGCCGCGTTTCCTACATTACAACAGTGACTACACTCCAAATAGTACTTCATTGGCTGTAAAGCGCTTTGGGACATCCAGTGGTCATGAAAGGCGCTATAGAAATGCAAGTCTGTCTTTCTTGTTAAGAACATGGGAACAGTCAGGGACATTCATTCATCTCCAGCGCTGATATATCTTGTAAAGCACGTAGGACATGGTGCATTGCAGGAGTTATTCACACGAGTGAAAGACCCATGGGTCTTCATAGAAGTTCTCATTAGCACCATAGATGTTTACAGCACAGAAGAGGCCATTCGGCCTATCGTGCTGGCTTTTTGCTGGAGCATTCCAAAACTAACCCCACTCTCCTGTGCTCTCTCTCCAGAGCCCTATATCTTTCTCTGTTTTAAATATTTATCCAATTTTCCCTTAAAAGGTGCATCGGTCTCTGCCTCAACCACTCCCTGTGACAAAACAATCCATGCTCCAATAACTCTCTGCATAAAGAAAAGTCTCCTAACTTCTCTCTTCAGTGTCTTAGTAATAACTGAATCTGAGGATGGAAGAGCTGAGGAAAACAAATTCTGCTGTTAGCAAAGAGACATGATTGAAATTGAGATATTTGTTTCAAAATATTTTCCACCAATCTGCTCTAATCGGAGCAGCAGGAGGCCATTCAGCCCCTTGAGCCTGTTCCGCCATTCAATCAGATCATGGCTGATCTGTATCTTGACTCCATCTAACTGTCTTGGTTCCGTAACCCTTAATACCCTCGCCTAACAAAAATCTTATCAATCTCAGTTTTGAAATTTCCAATTGACCCCCAGCATCAACAGCTTTTTTGGGGGAGAGAGTTCCAGATTTCCACCACCCTTTGTGTGAAGAAGTGCTTCCTGACATCACCCCTGAACGGCCTGGCTCTAATTTTAAGGTTATGCTCCCTTGTTCTGGACTCTCCCCACCAGAGGAAATAGTTTCTCTCGATCTACCCTATCAAATCCTTCTTACGAACATGAATCAGGGCTTCCGTCCCGTACAAGTGTCACCTCTCTTGTGTGGAACAGTGTGATGTCACAGAAACATCAATTGTGTTAATGTGCCTGGATCGTAACAAGAGCTGCATTCACTCTGCAGGTTGGCACTCAATGCTGCCCAAGCTCTGTCTGACCATTCCCTCTTCCGATTTCCTCCCAAATTTCCAGCTCAAAGCACACATTGCGGTTTTGCTTGGAATGGAAAATGACCAGCGACTCAGACGAGTGTTTATGCCTGTGTCATTCCAATTGCATTGCCTTGCAACTGCATTTAACATTCAAATGAAGAGGCAAAATACTGCGGGATGCTGGAAATCTGAAATATGGAAATACTCAGTAGGTCAGGCAGCATCAGCGTCCAGTCTCATTCAGTTTGTTTGTAAATCTCAACAGTTAGCTAGAGTTTAACATGGGAATTTAAACTGTTTTATGATGTACCGCCACCCATAAAATTCACAGAATAATTTTACTGTTTAACTAAAAAAAAACATATGGGCTAGAAATTTGGTATCATCCCAGTTGGGGCACTAACTTTTGAGAAGATGGAAGTTTAGCGCCAGGCACTAATCAATCTCGCTGCCCGCTAAATTCAGTCTCAGTGCTCAAAGAATGCAGGGGGCGCTAATGGCGTAGGTGAGTGGCGTTAGGCTCCAAGCGATAACGAATATGAGGTGTTGTGTAATCGGTAGTGAGCATTGGTGCAGGCGCCTTCCAGCCATTAAAGGGGAGGGTCACTGGAGTCTGCACACCAGCCCCCAGTGATTCGGGGAGTGCAGAACGGCGATATGCTGTAGGATGAAATGCAAAGTCCTTGGACGGATCACAACACTCCGGGGACTAAGCAGCCTTTATTTGGCTGCAGATACATCCTGTGCTCTCTGCCACTCATAACTGACCTTTCGAAGGGACGTTCCTTGACAGCTGGGGGGCTTCCCTTTAAGTAGCGTCCCGCCAGCTGACTGGTTCACGCCTCCGCTCCCTGGCGCTGTCAGCGCGAGGTGGTAAGGCGGGGCACGCTACTGAAGTTTGCAGATCGGGCGCCCAGCGAGCGTTGCCCACTCGCTGACGTCACGATCTGCATGGCGAAATGTGTCGAGGCGCTAACCATTATCGCCGGCGCTACAGGGCTGGTGAATTTGCCGTGCGGCACGGGATTCGCCCTGCCACGGTGCTACTGCCTGAGCGCCCCGTTAGCGCCCCCGCCAGGCACTAACTGGAGAGCTAACATGCCAAAATTCTCCCCCCATACTTTGGAAACGTCTGTAAAGAAAGACTTGCATTTATATAGCATTGTTCACAACCTCAGGATGTCCCAAACCACTTAACAGCCAATGACGTACTTTTGAAGTATGGTCGCTGTTGTAATGTAGGAAACGCGGCAGCCAATTTGCACACAGCAAGCTCCCACAAACAGCAGTGTGATAATGACCAGATAATCTGTTTTAGTGGTGTTGATTGAGGGATAAATATTGGCCAGGACACCGGGGAGAACTCCCCTACTCTTCTTCGAAATAGTGCCATGGGATCTTTCACATCCAACTGAGAGCAGACGAGGCCTTGGTTTAATGTCTCATCCGAAAGACGGCACCTCTGACAGTGCCGCACTCCCTCAGTACTGCACTGGAGTGTCAGCCTGGAATATGTGCTCCAGTCTGGAGTGGGACTTGAACCCACAACCTTCAAACTCTGAGCCACAGCTGACAGATTTGTCTTGATCTGTCACTAAGGCCGCGATTTCCCCTACCTCGGCGGGTCCGGTACAGTCGGGGTCAGGGTCGGTGGCGGGTCCTGGCCCCGCTGCTGGCTCCAGCCTGCTGTCCAAAGTGATTTTACGTTGATTGGGCTTGTTAAGCCTTCCGTTTGCCAGCCAATTGAAGGAAGCGGGTCTGATGACGTCACTTGACGCATCATCAGCTGGTTTCCTTAAAGGGACCATGCGCAAATTTATTTTGACAATTGTACTGTCAGTGTTCTACAGCATTGAGGTGCTGCAAACACTGACGAGCACTGCACAGAGGTGCACAGCTGCACCCAGCCTCTCCCATGACTCTCCATATGCTTATGGAGGGAGTTACAGCATGCAGGGAGATTCTCTTCCCTTCCCATGGGTGGAAAAGACCTCCCCAGGAGATCAACGCAGCCTGGTTGCACATTGCACAGGAGGGCACAAGCAGGGATGTCGTCAGGAGGACCAGGCTGCAATGGCGTAAAACTTTCAATTATCTCATTAGGTCACGAAACGTTACTGCAAAGCCACACTCAACTCATCCTGCTGTGCCTCTCATCACATCCCCATCACTCTGCCTTCCATACCCTACTCCTGCACATCCTTACTCACACCAACTTACCTTGCACCTCCACCCATCCTTCTCTATCTACATTATCACTTCCCCATCTCACTAGCCACCCCACACATTCACCCTCATCCTAGTCCAATCATACCAACTAACAACACACAAGTGTGTAGGCACTTGTGTGTTTTAACCAATGTTCATGTGAAGTTTCTGTTAATGTGCTGTCAAACATTGAAATCTTTATTTTCAACACTTTGCGTTCTTGGACAGATTTGCGTGCACCTTTGGAAGTAGCTTAGTGAGTTGCAATGAATAGTGAGACATAACGGTCCCCCCGCAATGATGATGAGTGAAAGGAATGGCTTGGACATTGTAGGGATGCTTTATGGTGTTGGTGTGAGGTGGTGCCAATCTGGCGCATCATGTGGCAGCCAGGGTGTACAGCATCAAGTGAAGTACATCTGGCCATGGTGAGGCCATCCCTGGCCTCCCGGGCAGTAGTGTGGTCAAGGGCTGATGCTCTCTGTCCTGTGCAGCATCAGTTGATTGTGGAGAAGGTTGGTGTTGTTGTTGGTGCTGCTGGTGTGCCTGGTGCTGCTGGTGTTGGGGCTGATCTTGGTGGGATTCTGAGGACCAAGGTGAGAGAGTATAAAGGGCACCCATGCTGATGGAATAGATGGCAGGTGAGGTTGAGATGACAGAAGCGATCTGTCAATGGTGAGAGAGGTTGTGCCAATGTGGTGACACTGGATACAGAGTTTACTCCAAACACTTGCAAGTTGCATAAAGCTCAATCTGTCTTCCAAAAGCAGTAAACAACAGCATCTGAGCTTGGAAAGTGAACAGCTGTGAGATGGGAGCTTTTATAGCACATTTGCAGCTGTCAAGTAATGTTCTCTCTCCACGGATGCTGCCTGGCCTGCTGAGTTTTTCCAGCGTTTTCTGTTGTTATTTCGGATTTCCAGCATCCGCAGTATTTTGCTATCGTATCGTGTCAAGTAATGAGATGATGTCATGGTAGCACAACTCCCGCCCTGCTTACCTGACGTGATCTCCGAGCAGCGTGGGCGACCTCGTAAAATTTAAAGGTGAGCTCAAAATACTTTTAAAGTGGCTCTTAAAGGTCATAATGACCTAAATTGCCTCCCCCGCCACTGCGTGTCGGGTCTGTTCAGCATTGACAGACCCGACATCTGGGAAAGTCGCGTGGCGGTGGGTTGACAGCGGGTTCCCTACCCGCTGTCAAAAAAAATTTCCCCCACCCGACCCACCACCAAACGCATCCGCTGACCCCCCCGAAAAATTCCCCCCTAATAGACTAAAGTAATGAATACTAATGGGCTGCAATGATAAATATTGCAAAAGGGTAATAAATTCACTCCTTTTGAAATGAAAGCACTCGCTGTTCAGTTACAGTTGCTCAATGAATTACAAGAGAGTCTGATAAATGTAAAAAAAAAAGTGGCACGCTTCAGGACAAGTAGGTCAATCGCAGGGAACATCAGTGTGAGGCCACCTCACCTTGATTTCAATCACTGCAGCCGAGTTGTTCAGCTCTTCTTCACTTAGGTTTCTATAATTACAGTGTTAGCATGCAGAAAAATGCTTCAGTTCATGAACTATTGAACCATGCTTCCAGGAGCATGTTCAGTGTTGAATCTTAGTTCTGCCTGGTATGAAGTTCACTTCTTTGCATCTAATTCCTTCTAAATGGGAAGAATACTGTTTAGACTGGAACTGGAATGCTGCACAGACTGATGCTTTCGATACAAAGGGTTAGCCATCATTCATTTTCCACCTCGTTGGAATTCATTACAACAGACTATACCTCCATGGTACGATATTTCAGCTCCGAGGAGTGACAGTCAAGAGCTGACGTCAACCACAGGCACTGCTTATGAGCGTAACCCGTCTTTCAGATGAGACGTTAAACCGAGGCCCCGTCTGTCCTCTCAGGTGGATGTAAAAGATCCCATGGCACTATTTCGAAGAAGAGCAGGGGGAGTTCTCCCCGGTGTCCCGGCCAATATTTATCCCTCAATCAACATCACCAAAACAGATTATCTGGTCATTATCACATTGCTGTTTGTGGGAGCTTGCTGTGCACAAATTGACTGCCGCGTTTCCCACATTACAACAGTGACTGCACTTCAAAAAGTACTTCATTGGCTGTAAAGCGCTTTGGGCCGTCTTGAGGTCATGAAAGACACTACAGAAATGCAAGTCTTTCTTTCATTTCTTTATAACACTGGAAGCTGAACTCTGCCTTGGTTCAAACTAACAAGTATTGTGAATTTAAAATGAAACTGCTTCAGCTGCTTCTGGAAGTAATTATTTTGTCGTGCGTAGGAGATGAATGAGAGAAGGTGAACGAGCTCCCATATTGCACCATGGATGTTGGTTGTGTTTTGCCATAGAACAGCACCCAGAAAAAGATATATTTTTGCAATATTTTTTGTTGAATTTTTCGTCACACAAGGTGAGGGATGTTAATGCTAGAGAATGGAGCACTTTCCATTTCAGGCACCCAGCTCCCAGGTTAGGTATCACAACAACAACTTGCATTTATATAGCACCTTTAACGTAGTAAAACGTCCCAAGGCGCTTCACAGGAGTGTTATAAGTCAAAAAATTTGACACCGAGCCACATAAGGAGAAATTAGGACAGATAACCAAAAGCTTAGTCAAAGAGGTAGGTTTTAAGGAGCGTCTTAAAGGAGGAGAGAGAGGTAGAGAGGCGGAGAGGTTTAGGCAGGGAATTCCAGAGCTTAGGGCCTAGGCAACAGAAGGCACGGCCACCAAAGGTTGAGCGATTATAATCAGGGATGCTCAAGAGGGCAGAATTAGAGGAGCGCAGATATCTCAGGAGGTTGTGGGGCTGGAGGAGGTTACAGAGATAGGAAGGGGCGAGGCCATGGAGGGATTTGAAAACAAGGATGAGAATTTTGAAATCGAGGTGCTGCTTAACCAGGAGCCAATGTAGGTCAGCGAGCACAGGGGGAGATGGGCAAACGGGACTCAGTGCGAGTTAGGACGCGGGCAGCCAAGTTTTGGATGACCTCAAGTTTACATAGGGTAGAACGTGGGAGGCCAGCCAGGAGTGCGGTGGAATAGTCAAGTCTAGAGGTAACAAAGGCATGGATGAGGGTTTCAGCAGCGGATGAGCTGAGGCAAGGGCGGAGACGGGCGATGTTACGGAGGTGGAAATAGGCGGTCTTAGTTATGCTGCGGATATGTGGTCGGAAGCTCATTTCAGGGTCAAATATGACACCAAGGTTGCGAACAGTCTGGTTCAGCCTCAGACAGATGTTAGGGAGAGGGATGGAGTCAGTGGCTAGGGAACGGAGTTTGTGGCGGGGACCGAAAACAATGGCTTCGGTCTTCTCAATATTTAATTGGAGAAAATTTCTGCTCATCCAGAACTGGATGTCGGACAAGCAGTGTGTCAATTTAGGGACCGTGGAGGGGTCGAGAGAAGTAGTGGTGAGGTAGAGCTGGGTGTTGTCAGCGTACATGTGGAAACTGACGCTGTGTTTTCGGATGATGTCGCCAAGGGGCAACATATAGATGAGAAATAGGAGGGGGCCAAGGATAGATCCTTGGGAGACACCAGAGGTAACGATGTGGGAGCGGGAAGAGAAGCCGTTGCAGGTGATTCTCTAACTACGATTAGATAGATAAGAATGGAACCAGGCGAGTGCAGTCCCACCCAGCTGGACGACGGTGGAGAGGTGTTGGTGAAGGATGGAGTGGTTAACTGTGTCAAAGGCTGCAGACAAGTCAAGAAGGACGAGGAGGGATAGTTTACCTTTGTCACAGTCACAAAGGATATCATTTGTGACTTTGATGAGAGTTGTTTCGGTACTGTGGCAAGGGCGGAAACCGGATTGGAGGGATTCAAACATGGAGTTGCAGGAAAGATGGGCTCGGATTTGGGAGGCGACAACACGTTCAAGGACTTTGGAGAGGAAAGGGAGGTCGGAGATGGGGCAGTAGTTTGCAAGGACAGAGGGGTCAAGGGTTATTTTTTTGAGGGGAGGGGTGATGATGGCAGATTTGAGGGAGAGGGGGACAGTACCTGAGGAGAGAGAACCGTTAACAATATCAGCTAACATGGGAGCCAGAAAAGGAAGTTGGGTGGTCAGCAGTTTGGTGGGAATAGGGTCGAGGGAGCAGGAAGTGGGTCTCATGGACAAGATGAGCGCGGAGAGGTCAGGAGGGGAGATCGGAGAGAAACTGGAGGAAGATGTGAGTTCAGGGTTAGGGCAGGGGGGAACCTTCGAGGAAGTTTGACCCAGTGGGCTAGGGGAAGGAAGGGAAGTGGCAGAGGCAGCTGAACGGATGGATTGCAAAGTTCCCTCTCCCCTGCCCTAACAACGTACCTCAGTTCCAACCACCGAAGAGCACCCTCTACTGCACCAGTGTGGCATGTTGTCCCCTTACCAGCCAATCTGTGGCCTCAGTGAAATTGGCAATTTAATGCAAATTAGGGACAGTCTGTAGGATTGTCCCAATTAAGGCCCTTGCAGCCAAGAGGTCGAGAAGATTGGCATTCCCTCAGTCTGGGCTGGGTTTGACCCATGTTCCAGAAACAAAAGGGTAAGAGCATCAAACGATTGTGCCAGCCATTGTATGCCCCAGTATTTATTATGGACCCCTGCATTAGTGAAGATTAACAGCAGGGGGTGCTGTCGGTGAAGGTTACCAGCAGGGAAGCATCCACCGATAACCTTCCATTCTTGGCTTTGCAGAGCTGGCTGTTCCGTGCTGGGCCGAGCCTCAAACACAGAGATTTACAGACCCGTGGAGAAGAACAGTATGGTAAGTTATAGGAACGTCAAGGCCCTATGGTGTCCCTTGCTGAGTGCCAGGGCTAAGGCAGGCAGGCCAGCCAGATTAAGCAGTGCCCGCACTGATGGGAGACAGTGCACGTAAATCACAGACGATGGCGCAATTCCATTCTTCCCACAGTCTTTGCTATGATGATGATAATGTTTAAACAGTGGAAATGTTCTTCTTTTGCCCTTGCCCTATGCCCTCCTGTCCTGAATTGCTTCAAACTGGGCTACAGTTTCATGGGTGCCGGGAGTCCTCTGGTACCTCATCAAAGTGTCCATTTTTCACATATGACCCTGAAGAGTGAGTATCAACAGGCAATTCGACCATAGAGGGCATCACAACGGAGCCCAAACTTGGTCTCCCCTGACATGCATACACATACATGTGCAAATAACACACACAAGTACGTGCTCACAAACAGAACAATGTTTCAAGCTAGTTGCTTTGTATTGATGCATACAGTTAACTTTGTGTTGATTCCTCAATAGATTCAATGAGAATTAACAAAAAAAAAAGTCTGAAATTAGTGAAAGGGCACCTCGACAGGCTTGGGTCTGTTGAGATACCGGTTACCGGTGCCTGAGAGAGGTGGGATGCCAGTCCATGCCTGTGCTTTTCGACGCAGTGAGCTTCTCCGAGTGATCAGAAGCAGGAACGCTGTGTGATTTCCCCACCACGCATCCCCACCTCCCTAGCCCAGGGGCACTGTGGCATCTTTACCACTGGCCTGGCTTAGATCAGCACTGACCTGGGACTTTCCTGATCTGTACGGCCCAGTATCACTGTGGGGGGTCAAACTGGACATGGCCGCGAACGCAAAACAGGCGGGATCGCTTTTGCTGACTGTTTTCTCATCCTTGTTTTCAAATCCCTCCGTGGCCTCGCCCCCTCCCTATCTCTGTAACCTCCTTCAGCCCCACAACCCCCCGAGATATCTGCACTCCTCTAATTCTGGCCTCTTGAGCATCCCTGATTATAATCGCTCAACCATTGGTGGCTGTGCCTTCTGTTGCCTGGGCCCTAAGCTCTGGAATTCCCTCCCTAAACCTCTCCGCCTCTCCTCCTTTAAGACGCTCCTTAAAACCTCCCTCTTTGACCAAGCTTTTGGTCATCTGTCCTAATATCTCCTTATGTGGCTTGGTGTCACATTTTTGTTTGATAATCACTCCTGTGAAACACCTTGGGATGTTTTACTACGTTAAAGGCGCTATATAAATGCGAGCTGCTGTTGTTATATGACACACCCGATATTCAGTTCTAGCGAACGTCAACGGATCTGAATATGGGGCGGGACGTATAACAGGCGACTGGTTTGCGTCACCGCCCCTTTCCAATTCCCCCCCCCGCACCCCGCCACATTGATACTGGGCCTTCGGGGAGGCTCCAATGCTGGAGATTTTCACACTCGTGCAGGATGCTGGGTCACTTCACAGTCTCAGGGAATAAGATGTCAAAAAAGGCAGCTGATCTGCTTTGAATGACAGTAACACCTTTCTCCCCACCACCTACGGTCTTTTTCACCTTATTTTTATCTTTCTCGCTCCCCCCAGTCTGTGGTTGTAAACAAGTATCCTGTCCTATTTGTTTTCACAAATCATCTTGTCCGGTTATGTTTAACACTCCTGTTGTCCAGTTCGTGAATGGCGATTCTGTCCCAGGTACTCCAGCTGCTCTCATTCTATTCCAGTGCCATGAAATTCCCGGTCTGAAGATACTAGCTTACAACGCTCCTATTTACTACGGAAACAAAAATTTCTTCCGGGATGCCATGACCAAATTAATTGGATTGACTCAAGACAAGATCAAAAAGAGGGAAAAGGCAAAGAAAGCATTGGAGAGCGTCAACAAGATGGCCATCACCACCATCGTATGTCTGCTTAGGTTTCCTTATTTGTCTGTGTGTACGTAAATGTACATGCTATTCGTGTGTGTGTGTTCGTGAACATGTTATTTGTGTATATATGTTTCTGTGGATGTTCTGTGTGTGTTTGTGTACATTATTTGTGTGCGCGTGTTTATGTACATTGTTTAGCAATGTGTCAGTTGTGTCAGCTGTGGCTCAGTGGGCAGCACCCTTACCTCTGAGTCAGAAGGTTGTGGGTTCAAGTCCCACTCCAGAGACTTGAGCACATGAAGCTAGGCTGACACTCCAGTGCAGTGCTGAGGGAGTGCTGCACTGTTGGAGGTGCCGTCTTTCGGATGAGACGTTAAACCGAGGCCCCGTCTGCTCTCTCAGGTGGACGTAAAAGATCCCATGGCACTATTTTGAAGAAGAGCAGGGGAGTTCTCCCTGGTGTCCTGGCCAATATTTATCCCTCAATCAACATCACTAAAAACAGATTATCTGGTCATTATCACTTTGCTGTTTGTGGGAGCTTGCTGTGCGCAAATTGGCTGCCACGTTTCCTACATTGCAACAGTGACTACACTTCAAAAGTACTTCATTGGCTGTAAAGCGCTTTGAGACTCAAGTAGTCATGAAACGCGCGATAGAAATGCAAGTCTGTCTTTATAATGTTACAGATCATTCTGTGTCTGGACAAAACAACAGGTCCCCACCCTGGTCCCACACAAGTTTACTCATTGGTCAATGACTGGTCAGGTTCAAAGGTTCTGACACTCCCAGGGCAGATACAGCACGGGTTAGATACAGAGTAAAGCTCACTCTACACTGTCCCATCAAACACTCCCAGGGCAGGTACAGCACGGGTTAGATACAGAGTAAAGCTCCCTCTACACTGTTCCATCAAACACTCCCAGGGCAGGTACAGCACGGGTTAAATACAGAGTAAAGCTCCCTCTACACTGTCCCATCAAACACTCCCAGAGCAGGCACAGCACGGGGTAGATACAGAGTAAAGCTCCCTCGACACTGTCCCCATCAAACACTCCCAGGGCAGGTACAGCACGGGGTTAGAAACAGAGTAAAGCTCCCTCTACACTGTCCCATCAAACACTCCCAGGGCAGGTACAGCACGGGTTAGATACAGAGTAAAGCTCCCTCTACACTGTCCCCATCAAACACTCCCAGGGCAGGTACACCATGGGTTAGATACAGAGTAAAGCTCCCTCTACACTGAACCATCAAACACTCCCAGGGACGGTACAGCACGGGTTAGATACAGAGTAAAGCTCCCTCCACACTGTCCCATCAAACACTCCCAGGGCAGGTACAGCACGGGTTAGATACAGAGTAAAGCTACCTCTACACTGTCTCATCAAACACTCCCAGGGCAGGTACAGCACGGGTTAGATACAGAGTAAAACTCCCTCTACACTGTCCCATCGAACACTCCCAGGGCAGGTACAGCACGGGTTAGATACAGAGTAAAGCTCCCTCTACACTGTTCCATCAAACACTCCCAGGGCAGGTACAGCACGGGTTAGATACAGAGTAAAGCTCCCTCTACACTGTCTCCATCAAACACTCCCAGGGCAGGTACAGCACGGGTTAGATACAGAGTAAAGCTCCCTCAACACTGTCCCATCAAACACTCACAGGGCAGGCACAGCACGGGTTAGATACAGAGTAAAGCTCACTCTACACTGTCCCATCAAACACTCCCAGGGCAGGTACAGCACGGGTTAGATACAGAGTAAAGCTCCCTCTACACTGTTCCATCAAACACTCCCAGGGCAGGTACAGCACGGGTTAAATACAGAGTAAAGCTCCCTCTACACTGTCCCATCAAACACTCCCAGAGCAGGCACAGCACGGGGCAGATACAGAGTAAAGCTCCCTCTACACTGTCCCCATCAAACACTCCCAGGGCAGGTACAGCACGGGGTTAGACACAGAGGAAAGCTCCCTCGACACTGACCCATCAAACACTCCCAGGGCAGGTACAGCACGGGTTAGATACAGAGTAAAGCTCCCTCTACACTGTCCCCATCAAACACTCCCAGGGCAGGTACAGCACGGGGTTAGACACAGAGGAAAGCTCCCTCGACACTGACCCATCAAACACTCCCAGAGCAGGTACAGCACGGGTTAGATACAGAGTAAAGCTCCCTCGACACCGTCCCATCAAACACTGCCAGAGCAGGGACAGCACAGGTTAGATACAGAGTAAAGCTCCCTCTACACTGTCGCATCAAACACTCCCAGGACAGGTACAGCACGGGTTAGATACAGAGTAAAGCTCCCACTACACTGTCCCCATCAAACACTCCCAGAGCAGGTACAGCACGGGTTAGATACAGAGTAAAGCTCCCTCGACACCGTCCCATCAAAAACTGCCAGAGCAGGGACAGCACAGGTTAGATACAGAGTAAAGCTCCCTCTACACTGTCGCATCAAACACTCCCAGGACAGGTACAGCACGGGGTTAGATACAGAGTAAAGCTCCCTCTACACTGACCCATCAAACACTCCCAGGGACGGAACAGCACGGGTTAGATACAGAGTAAAGCTCTCTCCACACTGTCCCATCAAACACTCCCAGGGCAGGTACAGCACGGGTTAGATACAGAGTAAAGCTCCCTCTACACTGTCTCATCAAACACTCCCAGGGCAGGTACAGCACGGGTTAGATACAGAGTAAAGCTCCCTCTACACTGTCTCCATCAAACACTCCCAGGGCAGGTACAGCACGGGTTAGATACAGAGTAAAGCTCCCTCTACACTGTCCCCATCAAACACTCCCAGGGCAGGTACAGCACGGGTTCGATACAGAGTAAAGCTCCCTCTACACTGTCCCATCAAACACTCCCAGGGCAGGTACAGCACGGGTTAGATACAGAGTAAAGCTCCCTCTACACTGTTCCATCAAACACTCCCAGGGCAGGTACAGCACGGGTTAAATACAGAGCAAAGCTCCCTCGACACTGACCCATCAAACACTCCCAGGGCAGGTACAGCACGGGTTAGATACAGAGTAAAGCTCCCTCTACACTGTCCCCATCAAACACTCCCAGAGCAGGTACAGCACGGGTTAGATACAGAGTAAAGCTCCCTCGACACCGTCCCATCAAACACTGCCAGAGCAGGGACAGCACAGGGTAGATACAGAGTAAAGCTCCTCTACACTGTCCGCATCAAACACTCCCAGGACAGGTACAGCACGGGTTAGATACAGAGTAAAGCTCCCACTACACTGTCCCATCAAACACTCCCAGAGCAGGTACAGCACGGGTTAGATACAGAGTAAAGCTCCCTCTGACACCGTCCCATCAAAAACTGCCAGAGCAGGGACAGCACAGGTGAGATACAGAGTAAAGCTCCCTCTACACTGTCGCATCAAACACTCCCAGGACAGGTACAGCACGGGTTAGATACAGAGTAAAGCTCCCTCTACACTGACCCATCAAACACTCCCAGGGCAGGTACAGCATGGGTTAGATACAGAGTAAAGCTCCTCTCACACTGTCCCATCCAACACTTCCAGGGCAGGTACAGCACGGGGTTAGATACAGAGTAAAGCTCCCTCTACACTGTCCCATCAAACACTCCCAGGGCAGGTACAGCACGGGTTAGATACAGAGTAAAGCTCCCTCTACACTGTCCCATCAAACACTCCCAGGGCAGGTACAGCATGGGTTAGATACAGAGTAAAGCTCCCTCTACACTGTCCCATCCAACACTTCCAGGGCAGGTACAGCACGGGGATTGATACAGAGTAAAGCTCCCTATACACCGTCCCATCAAACACTCCCAGGGCAGGTACAGCACGGGTTAGATACAGAGTAAAGCTCCCTCTACACTGTCCATCAAACACTCCCAGGGCAGGTACAGCATGGGTTAGATACAGAGTAAAGCTCCCTCTACACTGTCGCATCAAACACTCCCAGGCAGGTACAGCACGGGTTAGATACAGAGTAAAGCTCCCTCTACACTGTCCCATCAAACACTACCAGGGCAGGTACAGCACGGGGTTAGATACAGAGTAAAGCTCCCTCTACACTGTCCCATCAAACACTCCCAGGGCAGGTACAGCACGGGTTAGATACAGAGTAAAGCTCCCTCTACACTGTCCCATCAAAATCTCCCAGGGCAGGTACAGCACGGGGTTAGATACAGAGTAAAGCTCCCTCTACACTGTCCCATCAAACACTCCCAGGGCAGGTACAGCACAGGGTTCGAGACAGAGTAAAGCTCCCTCTACACTGTCCCCATCAAACACTCCCAGGGCAGGTACAGCACGGGTTAGATACAGAGTAAAGCTCCCTCGACACTGTCCCATCAAACACTCACAGGGCAGGTACAGCACGGGGTTAGATACAGAGTAAAGCTCCCTCTCCACTGTCCCTTCAAACACTCCCAGGGCAGGTACAGCACGGGTTAGATACAGAGTAAAGCTCCCTCTGCACTTTCCCATCAAACACTCCCAGGGAAGGTACAGCACGGGTTAGATACAGAGTTAAGCTCCCTCTACACTGTCCCATCAAACACTCCCAGGGCAGGTACAGCACGGGTTTGATACAGAGTTAAGCTCCCTCTACACTGTCCCATCAAACACTCCCAGGGCAGGTACAGCACGGTTTAGATACAGAGTAAAGCTCCCTCTACACTGTCCCATCAAACACTCCCAGGGCAGGTACAGCACGGGGTTAGATACAGAGTAAAGCTCCCTCTACACTGTCCCATCAAACACTCCCAGGGCCGGTACAGCACGGGTTAGATACAGAGTAAAGCTCCCTCTACACTGTCCCATCAAAATCTCCCAGGGCAGGTACAGCACGGGTTAGATACAGAGTAAAACTCCCTCTACACTGTCCCATCAAATACTCCCAGGGCAGGTACAGCACAGGGTTAGAGACAGAGTAAAGCTCCCTCTGCACTGTCCCCATCAAACACTCCCAGGGCAGGGACAGCACGGGTTAGATACAGAGTAAAGCTCCCTCTACACTGTCCCATCAAACACTCCCAAGGCAGGTACAGCACGGGTTAGATACAGAGTAAAGCTCCCTCTACACTGTCCCATCAAACACTCCCAGGGCAGGTACAGCACGGGGTTAGATACAGAGTAAAGCTCCCTCTACACTGTCCCATCAAACACTCCCAGGGCAGGTACAGCACGGGTTAGATACAGAGTAAAGCTCCCTCTGCACTGTCCCATCAAACACTCACAGGGAATGTACAGCACGGGTTAGATACAGAGTTAAGCTCCCTCTACACTGTCCCATCAAACACTCCCAGGGCAGGTACAGCATGGATTAGATACAGAGTAAAGCTCTCTCGACATTGTCCCATCAAACACTCCCAGGGCAGGTACAGCACGGGTTAGATACAGAGTAAAGATCCCTCAACACTGTCCCCATCAAACACTCCCAGGGCAGATACAGCACGGGTTAGATACAGAGTAAAGCTCCCTCAACACTGTCCCCATCAAACACTCCCAGGGCAGGTACAGCATGGGTTGGATACAGAGTAAAGTTCCCTCTACACCGTCCCATCAAACACTCCCAGGGCAGGTACAGCACGGGTTAGATACAGAGTAAAGCTCCCTCTACACTGTCCCTTCACCTGAGGAAGGAGCGATAGTTCCGAAAGCTTGTGATTTCAAATAAAACTGTTGGACTATAACCTGGTGTTGTGCGACCTCTCAATTTTGTCCATCAAACACTCCCAGGGCAGGTACAGCACGGGGTTAGATACAGAGTAAAGCTCCCTCTACACTGTCCCATCAAACACTCCCAGGGCAGGGACAGCACGGGTTAGATACAGAGTAAAGCTCCCTCTGCACTGTCCCATCAAACACTCCCAGGGAATGTACAGCACGGGTTAGATACAGAGTTAAGCTCCCTCTACACTGTCCCATCAAACACTCCCAGGGCAGGTACAGCATGGATTAGATACAGAGTAAAGCTCTCTCGACATTGTCCCATCAAACACTCCCAGGGCAGGTACAGCACGGGTTAGATACAGAGTAAAGATCCCTCTACACTGTCCCCATCAAAGACTCCCAGGGCAGATACAGCACGGGTTAGATACAGAGTAAAGCTCCCTCTACACTGTCCCCATCAAACACTCCCAGGGCAGGTACAGCATGGGTTGGATACAGAGTAAAGTTCCCTCTACACCGTCCCAGCAAACACTCCCAGGGCAGGTACAGCACGGGTTAGATACAGAGTAAAGCTCCCTCTACACTGTCCCATCAAACACTCCCAGGGCAGGTACAGCACGGGTTAGATACAGAGTAAAGCTCCCTCTACACTGTCCCATCAAACACTCCCAGGGCAGGTACAGCACGGGTTAGATACAGAGTAAAGCTCCCTCTACACTGTCCCATCAAACACTCCCAGGGCAGGTACAGCACGGGTTAGATACAGAGTAAAGCTCCCTCTACAGTGTCCCATCAAACACTCCCAGGGAAGGTACAGCACGGGTTAGATACATAGTTAAGCTCACTCGACACTGTCCCATCAAACACTCCCAGGGCAGGTACAGCATGGATTAGATACAGAGTAAAGCTCTCTCGACATTGTCCCATCAAACACTCCCAGGGCAGGTACAGCACGGGTTAGATACAGAGTAAAGATCCCTCTACACTGTCCCCATCAAACACTCCCAGGGCAGATACAGCACGGGTTAGATACAGAGTAAAGCTCCCTCTACACTGTCCCCATCAAACACTCCCAGGGCAGGTACAGCATGGGTTGGATACAGAGTAAAGTTCCCTCTACACCGTCCCATCAAACACTCCCAGGGCAGGTACAGCACGGGTTAGATACAGAGTAAAGCTCCCTCTACACTGTCCCATCAAACACTCCCAGGGCAGGTACAGCACGGGGTTAGATACAGAGTAAAGCTCCCTCGACACTGTCCCATCAAACACTCCCAGGGCCGGTACAGCACGGGTTAGATACAGAGTAAAGCTCCCTCTACACTGTCCCATCAAAATCTCCCAGGGCAGGTGCAGCACGGGTTAGATACTGAGCAAAGCTCTCTCGACACTTGTCCCATCAAACACTCCCAGGGCAGGTACAGCACGGGTTAGATACAGAGTAAAGCTCCTCTCACTGTCCCCATCATAGACTCCCAGGGCAGGTACAGCACGGGTTAGATACAGAGTAAAGCTCCCTCTACACTGTCCCATCAAACACTCCAGGACAGGTACAGCACGGGTTAGATACAGAGTAAAGCTCCCTCTACACTGTCCCATCAAACACTCCCAGGGCAGGTACAGCACGGGTTAGATACAGAGGTAAAGCTCCCTCTGCACTGTCCCCCATCAAACACTCCCAGGGCAAGGTACAGCACGGTGTTAGATACAGAGTAAAGCTCCCCTCTACACTGTCCCATCAAACAGCTCCAGGGCAGGTACAGCACGGGGTTAGATACAGAGTAAAGCTCCCTCTACACTGTCCCATCAAACACTCCCAGGGCAGGTACAGCACGGGTTAGATACAGAGTAAAGCTCCCTCTACACTGTCCCATCAAACACTCCCAGGGCAGGTACAGCACGGGTTAGATACAGAGTAAAGCTCCCTCTACACTGTCCCATCAAACACTCCCAGGGCAGGTACAGCACGGGTTAGATACAGAGTAAAGCTCCCTCTACACTGTCCCATCAAACACTCCCAGGGCAGGTACAGCACGGGTTAGATACAGAGTAAAGCTCCCTCTACACTGTCCCATCAAACACTCCCAGGGCAGGTACAGCACGGGTTAGATACAGAGTAAAGCTCCCTCTACACTGTCCCATCAAACACTCCCAGGGCAGGTACAGCACGGGTTAGATACAGAGTAAAGCTCCCTCTACACTGTCCCATCAAACACTCCCAGGGCAGGTACAGCACGGGTTAGATACAGAGTAAAGCTCCCTCTACACTGTCCCATCAAACACTCCCAGGGCAGGTACAGCACGGGTTAGATACAGAGTAAAGCTCCCTCTACACTGTCCCATCAAACACTCCCAGGGCAGGTACAGCACGGGTTAGATACAGAGTAAAGCTCCCTCTACACTGTCCCATCAAACACTCCCAGGGCAGGTACAGCACGGGTTAGATACAGAGTAAAGCTCCCTCTACACTGTCCCATCAAACACTCCCAGGGCAGGTACAGCACGGGTTAGATACAGAGTAAAGCTCCCTCTACACTGTCCCATCAAACACTCCCAGGGCAGGTACAGCACGGGTTAGATACAGAGTAAAGCTCCCTCTACACTGTCCCATCAAACACTCCCAGGGCAGGTACAGCACGGGTTAGATACAGAGTAAAGCTCCCTCTACACTGTCCCATCAAACACTCCCAGGGCAGGTACAGCACGGGTTAGATACAGAGTAAAGCTCCCTCTACACTGTCCCATCAAACACTCCCAGGGCAGGTACAGCACGGGTTAGATACAGAGTAAAGCTCCCTCTACACTGTCCCATCAAACACTCCCAGGGCAGGTACAGCACGGGTTAGATACAGAGTAAAGCTCCCTCTACACTGTCCCATCAAACACTCCCAGGGCAGGTACAGCACGGGTTAGATACAGAGTAAAGCTCCCTCTACACTGTCCCATCAAACACTCCCAGGGCAGGTACAGCACGGGTTAGATACAGAGTAAAGCTCCCTCTACACTGTCCCATCAAACACTCCCAGGGCAGGTACAGCACGGGTTAGATACAGAGTAAAGCTCCCTCTACACTGTCCCATCAAACACTCCCAGGGCAGGTACAGCACGGGTTAGATACAGAGTAAAGCTCCCTCTACACTGTCCCATCAAACACTCCCAGGGCAGGTACAGCACGGGTTAGATACAGAGTAAAGCTCCCTCTACACTGTCCCATCAAACACTCCCAGGGCAGGTACAGCACGGGTTAGATACAGAGTAAAGCTCCCTCTACACTGTCCCATCAAACACTCCCAGGGCAGGTACAGCACGGGTTAGATACAGAGTAAAGCTCCCTCTACACTGTCCCATCAAACACTCCCAGGGCAGGTACAGCACGGGTTAGATACAGAGTAAAGCTCCCTCTACACTGTCCCATCAAACACTCCCAGGGCAGGTACAGCACGGGTTAGATACAGAGTAAAGCTCCCTCTACACTGTCCCATCAAACACTCCCAGGGCAGGTACAGCACGGGTTAGATACAGAGTAAAGCTCCCTCTACACTGTCCCATCAAACACTCCCAGGGCAGGTACAGCACGGGTTAGATACAGAGTAAAGCTCCCTCTACACTGTCCCATCAAACACTCCCAGGGCAGGTACAGCACGGGTTAGATACAGAGTAAAGCTCCCTCTACACTGTCCCATCAAACACTCCCAGGGCAGGTACAGCACGGGTTAGATACAGAGTAAAGCTCCCTCTACACTGTCCCATCAAACACTCCCAGGGCAGGTACAGCACGGGTTAGATACAGAGTAAAGCTCCCTCTACACTGTCCCATCAAACACTCCCAGGGCAGGTACAGCACGGGTTAGATACAGAGTAAAGCTCCCTCTACACTGTCCCATCAAACACTCCCAGGGCAGGTACAGCACGGGTTAGATACAGAGTAAAGCTCCCTCTACACTGTCCCATCAAACACTCCCAGGGCAGGTACAGCACGGGTTAGATACAGAGTAAAGCTCCCTCTACACTGTCCCATCAAACACTCCCAGGGCAGGTACAGCACGGGTTAGATACAGAGTAAAGCTCCCTCTACACTGTCCCATCAAACACTCCCAGGGCAGGTACAGCACGGGTTAGATACAGAGTAAAGCTCCCTCTACACTGTCCCATCAAACACTCCCAGGGCAGGTACAGCACGGGTTAGATACAGAGTAAAGCTCCCTCTACACTGTCCCATCAAACACTCCCAGGGCAGGTACAGCACGGGTTAGATACAGAGTAAAGCTCCCTCTACACTGTCCCATCAAACACTCCCAGGGCAGGTACAGCACGGGTTAGATACAGAGTAAAGCTCCCTCTACACTGTCCCATCAAACACTCCCAGGGCAGGTACAGCACGGGTTAGATACAGAGTAAAGCTCCCTCTACACTGTCCCATCAAACACTCCCAGGGCAGGTACAGCACGGGTTAGATACAGAGTAAAGCTCCCTCTACACTGTCCCATCAAACACTCCCAGGGCAGGTACAGCACGGGTTAGATACAGAGTAAAGCTCCCTCTACACTGTCCCATCAAACACTCCCAGGGCAGGTACAGCACGGGTTAGATACAGAGTAAAGCTCCCTCTACACTGTCCCATCAAACACTCCCAGGGCAGGTACAGCACGGGTTAGATACAGAGTAAAGCTCCCTCTACACTGTCCCATCAAACACTCCCAGGGCAGGTACAGCACGGGTTAGATACAGAGTAAAGCTCCCTCTACACTGTCCCATCAAACACTCCCAGGGCAGGTACAGCACGGGTTAGATACAGAGTAAAGCTCCCTCTACACTGTCCCATCAAACACTCCCAGGGCAGGTACAGCACGGGTTAGATACAGAGTAAAGCTCCCTCTACACTGTCCCATCAAACACTCCCAGGGCAGGTACAGCACGGGTTAGATACAGAGTAAAGCTCCCTCTACACTGTCCCATCAAACACTCCCAGGGCAGGTACAGCACGGGTTAGATACAGAGTAAAGCTCCCTCTACACTGTCCCATCAAACACTCCCAGGGCAGGTACAGCACGGGTTAGATACAGAGTAAAGCTCCCTCTACACTGTCCCATCAAACACTCCCAGGGCAGGTACAGCACGGGTTAGATACAGAGTAAAGCTCCCTCTACACTGTCCCATCAAACACTCCCAGGGCAGGTACAGCACGGGTTAGATACAGAGTAAAGCTCCCTCTACACTGTCCCATCAAACACTCCCAGGGCAGGTACAGCACGGGTTAGATACAGAGTAAAGCTCCCTCTACACTGTCCCATCAAACACTCCCAGGGCAGGTACAGCACGGGTTAGATACAGAGTAAAGCTCCCTCTACACTGTCCCATCAAACACTCCCAGGGCAGGTACAGCACGGGTTAGATACAGAGTAAAGCTCCCTCTACACTGTCCCATCAAACACTCCCAGGGCAGGTACAGCACGGGTTAGATACAGAGTAAAGCTCCCTCTACACTGTCCCATCAAACACTCCCAGGGCAGGTACAGCACGGGTTAGATACAGAGTAAAGCTCCCTCTACACTGTCCCATCAAACACTCCCAGGGCAGGTACAGCACGGGTTAGATACAGAGTAAAGCTCCCTCTACACTGTCCCATCAAACACTCCAGGGCAGGTACAGCACGGGTTAGATACAGAGTAAAGCTCCCTCTACACTGTCCCATCAAACACTCCCAGGGCAGGTACAGCACGGGTTAGATACAGAGTAAAGCTCCCTCTACACTGTCCCATCAAACACTCCCAGGGCAGGTACAGCACGGGTTAGATACAGAGTAAAGCTCCCTCTACACTGTCCCATCAAACACTCCCAGGGCAGGTACAGCACGGGTTAGATACAGAGTAAAGCTCCCTCTACACTGTCCCATCAAACACTCCCAGGGCAGGTACAGCACGGGTTAGATACAGAGTAAAGCTCCCTCTACACTGTCCCATCAAACACTCCCAGGGCAGGTACAGCACGGGTTAGATACAGAGTAAAGCTCCCTCTACACTGTCCCATCAAACACTCCCAGGGCAGGTACAGCACGGGTTAGATACAGAGTAAAGCTCCCTCTACACTGTCCCATCAAACACTCCCAGGGCAGGTACAGCACGGGTTAGATACAGAGTAAAGCTCCCTCTACACTGTCCCATCAAACACTCCCAGGGCAGGTACAGCACGGGTTAGATACAGAGTAAAGCTCCCTCTACACTGTCCCATCAAACACTCCCAGGGCAGGTACAGCACGGGTTAGATACAGAGTAAAGCTCCCTCTACACTGTCCCATCAAACACTCCCAGGGCAGGTACAGCACGGGTTAGATACAGAGTAAAGCTCCCTCTACACTGTCCCATCAAACACTCCCAGGGCAGGTACAGCACGGGTTAGATACAGAGTAAAGCTCCCTCTACACTGTCCCATCAAACACTCCCAGGGCAGGTACAGCACGGGTTAGATACAGAGTAAAGCTCCCTCTACACTGTCCCATCAAACACTCCCAGGGCAGGTACAGCACGGGTTAGATACAGAGTAAAGCTCCCTCTACACTGTCCCATCAAACACTCCCAGGGCAGGTACAGCACGGGTTAGATACAGAGTAAAGCTCCCTCTACACTGTCCCATCAAACACTCCCAGGGCAGGTACAGCACGGGTTAGATACAGAGTAAAGCTCCCTCTACACTGTCCCATCAAACACTCCCAGGGCAGGTACAGCACGGGTTAGATACAGAGTAAAGCTCCCTCTACACTGTCCCATCAAACACTCCCAGGGCAGGTACAGCACGGGTTAGATACAGAGTAAAGCTCCCTCTACACTGTCCCATCAAACACTCCCAGGGCAGGTACAGCACGGGTTAGATACAGAGTAAAGCTCCCTCTACACTGTCCCATCAAACACTCCCAGGGCAGGTACAGCACGGGTTAGATACAGAGTAAAGCTCCCTCTACACTGTCCCATCAAACACTCCCAGGGCAGGTACAGCACGGGTTAGATACAGAGTAAAGCTCCCTCTACACTGTCCCATCAAACACTCCCAGGGCAGGTACAGCACGGGTTAGATACAGAGTAAAGCTCCCTCTACACTGTCCCATCAAACACTCCCAGGGCAGGTACAGCACGGGTTAGATACAGAGTAAAGCTCCCTCTACACTGTCCCATCAAACACTCCCAGGGCAGGTACAGCACGGGTTAGATACAGAGTAAAGCTCCCTCTACACTGTCCCATCAAACACTCCCAGGGCAGGTACAGCACGGGTTAGATACAGAGTAAAGCTCCCTCTACACTGTCCCATCAAACACTCCCAGGGCAGGTACAGCACGGGTTAGATACAGAGTAAAGCTCCCTCTACACTGTCCCATCAAACACTCCCAGGGCAGGTACAGCACGGTTTAGATACAGAGTAAAGCTCCCTCTCACTGTCCCATCAAACACTCCCAGGGCAGGTACAGCACGGGTTAGATACAGAGTAAAGCTCCCTCTACACTGTCCCATCAAACACTCCCAGGGCAGGTACAGCACGGGTTAGATACAGAGTAAAGCTCCCTCTACACTGTCCCATCAAACACTCCCAGGGCAGGTACAGCACGGGTTAGATACAGAGTAAAGCTCCCTCTACACTGTCCCATCAAACACTCCCAGGGCAGGTACAGCAGGTTAGATACAGAGTAAAGCTCCCTCTACACTGTCCCATCAAACACTCCCAGGGCAGGTACAGCAGGTTAGATACAGAGTAAAGCTCCCTCTACACTGTCCCATCAAACACTCCCAGGGCAGGTACAGCAGGGGTTAGTTACAGAGTAAAGCTCCCTCTACACTGTCCCATCAAACACTCCCAGGGCAGGTACAGCACGGGTTAGATACAGAGTAAAGCTCCCTCTACTTGTCCCATCAAACACTCCCAGGGCAGGTACAGCACAGGTTAGATACAGAGTAAAGCTCCCTCTACACTGTCCCATCAAACACTCCCAGGGCAGGTACAGCACGGGTTAGATACAGAGTAAAGCTCCCTCTACACTGTCCCATCAAACACTCCCAGGGCAGGTACAGCACGGGTTAGATACAGAGTAAAGCTCCCTCTACACTGTCCATCAAACACTCCCAGGGCAGGTACAGCACGGGTTAGATACAGAGTAAAGCTCCCTCTACACTGTCCATCAAACACTCCCAGGGCAGGTACAGCACGGGTTAGATACAGAGTAAAGCTCCCTCTACACTGTCCCATCAAACACTCCCAGGCAGGTACAGCACGGGTTAGATACAGAGTAAAGCTCCCTCTACACTGTCCCATCAAACACTCCCAGGGCAGGTACAGCACGGGTTAGATACAGAGTAAAGCTCCCTCTACACTGTCCCATCAAACACTCCCAGGGCAGGTACAGCACGGGTCAGATACACAGTAAAGCTCCCTCTACACTGTCCCATCAAACACTCTCAGGGCAGGTACAGCACGGTTAGATACAGAGTGAAGCTCCCTCTACACTGTCACATCAAACACTCCCAGGGCAGGTACAGCATGGGTCAGATACAGAGTAAAGCTCCCTCTACACTGTCCCATCAAACACTCCCAGGGCAGGTACAGCACGGGTTAGATACAGAGTAAAGCTCCCTCTACACTGTCCCATCAAACACTCCCAGGGCAGGTACAGCACGGGTTAGATACAGAGTAAAGCTCCCTCTACACTGTCCCATCAAACACTCCCAGGGCAGGTACAGCACGGGTTAGATACAGAGTAAAGCTCCTCTACACTGTCCCATCAAACACTCCCAGGGCAGGTACAGCACGGGTTAGATACAGAGTAAAGCTCCCTCTACACTGTCCCATCAAACACTCCCAGGGCAGTACAGCACGGGTTAGATACAGAGTAAAGCTCCCTCTACACTGTCCCATCAAACACTCCCAGGGCAGGTACAGCACGGTTAGATACAGAGTAAAGCTCCCTCTACACTGTCCCATCAAACACTCCCAGGGCAGGTACAGCACGGGTTAGATACAGAGTAAAGCTCCCTCTACACTGTCCCCATCAAACACTCCCAGGGCAGGTACAGCACGGGTTAGATACAGAGTAAAGCTCCCTCTACACTGTCCCATCAAACACTCCCAGGGCAGGTACAGCACAGGTTAGATACAGAGTAAAGCTCCCTCTACACTGTCCCATCAAACACTCCCAGGGCAGGTACAGCACGGGTTAGATACAGAGTAAAGCTCCCTCTACACTGTCCCATCAAACACTCCCAGGGCAGGTACAGCACGGTTAGATACAGAGTAAAGCTCCCTCTACACTGTCCCATCAAACACTCCCAGGGCAGGTACAGCACGGGTTAGATACAGAGTAAAGCTCCCTCTACACTGTCCCATCAAAACTCCCAGGGCAGGTACAGCACAGGGTTAGATACAGAGTAAAGCTCCCTCTACACTGTCCCATCAAACACTCCCAGGGCAGGACAGCACGGGTTAGATACAGAGTAAAGCTCCCTCTACACTGTCCCATCAAACACTCCCAGGGCAGGTACAGCACGGGTTAGATACAGAGTAAAGCTCCCTCTACACTGTCCCATCAAACACTCCAGGGCAGGTACAGCACGGGTTAGATACAGAGTAAAGCTCCCTCTGCACTGTCCCATCAAACACTCCCAGGGCAGGTACAGCACGGGTTAGATACAGAGTAAGCTCCCTCTACACTGTCCCATCAAACACTCCCAGGGCAGGTACAGCACGGTTAGATACAGAGTAAAGCTCCCTCGACACTGTCCCATCAAACACTCCCAGGGCAGGTACAGCACGGGTTAGATACAGAGTAAAGCTCCCTCTACACTGTCCCATCAAACACTCCCAGGGCAGGTACAGCACGGGTTAGATAAGAGTAAAGCTCCCTTACACTGTCCCATCAAACACTCCCAGGGCAGGTACAGCATGGTTAGATACAGAGTAAAGCTCCCTCTACACCGTCCCATCAAACACTCCCAAGGGCAGGTACAGCACGGTTAGATACAGAGTAAAGCTCCCTCTACACTGTCCCATCAAACACTCCAGGGCAGGTACAGCACGGGTTTAGATACAGAGTAAAGCTCCCTCTACACTGTCCCATCAAACACTCCCAGGGCAGGGACAGCACGGGTTAGATATAGAGTAAAGCTCCCTCTACACTGTCCCATCAAACACCCCAGGGCAGGTACAGCACGGGTTAGATACAGAGTAAAGCTCCTCTACACTGTCCCATCAAACACTCCCAGGGCAGGTACAGCACGGTTAGATACAGAGTAAAGCTCCCTCACACTGTCCCATCAAACACTCCCAGGGCATGTACAGCACGGGTTAGATACAGAGTAAAGCTCCTCTACACTGTCCCATCAAACACTCCCAGGGCAGGTACAGCACGGGTTAGATACAGAGTAAAGCTCTCTCTACACTGTCCCATCAAACACTCCCAGGGCAGGTACAGCACGGGTTAGATACAGAGTAAAGCTCCCTCTACACTGTCCCATCAAACACTCCCAGGGCAGGTACAGCACGGTTAGATACAGAAAAGCTCCCTCTACACTGTCCCATCAAACACTCCCAGGGCAGGTACAGCATGGGTTAGATACAGAGTAAAGCTCCCTCTACACTGTCCCATCAAACACTCCCAGGGCAGGTACAGCACGGGTTAGATACAGAGTAAAGCTCCCTCTACACTGTCCCATCAAACACTCCCAGGCAGGTACAGCACGGGGTTAGATACAGAGTAAAGCTCCCTCGACACTGTCCCATCAAACACTCCCAGGGCAGGTACAGCACGGGTTAGATACAGAGTAAAGCTCCCTCTACACTGTCCCATCAAAACTCCCAGGGGCAGGTGCAGCACGGTTAGATACAGACAAAGCTCCTCTACACTGTCCCATCAAACACTCCCAGGGAGGTACAGCACAGGGTTAATACAGAGTAAAGCTCCTCTGCACTGTCCCATCAAAACACTCCCAGGGCAGGTACAGCACGGTTAGATACAGAGTAAAGCTCCCTCTACACTGTCCTCATCAAACACTCCCAGGCAGGGTACAGCACGGGTTAGATACAGAGTTAAGCTCCCTCTACACTGTCCCATCAAACACTCCCAGGCAGGTACAGCACGGGTTAGATACAGAGTAAAGCTCCCTCTACACTGTTCCAATCAACACTCCCAACAGGAATAGCACAGGTTAGATACAGAGTAAAGCTCCCTCTACACTGTCCCATCAAACACTCCCAGGGCAGGTACAGCACGGGTTAGATACAGAGTAAAGCTCCCTCTACACTGTCCCATCAAACACTCCCATGGCAGGTACAGCACGGGTTAGATACAGAGTAAAGCTCACTCTACACTGTCCCATCAAACACTCCCAGGGCAGGTACAGCACGGGTTAGATACAGAGTAAAGCTCCTCTCTCACTGTCCCAACAACACTCCCAGGCAGTGTACAGCACGGGTTAGATACAGAGTTAAGCTCCCTCTACACTGTCCCATCAAACACTCCCAGGGCAGGTACAGCACGGTTAGATACAGAGTAAAGCTCCCTCTACACTGTCCATCAAACACTCCCAGGGCAGGTACAGCACGGGTTGATACAAAGCAAAGCTCCCTCTACACTGTCCCATCAAACACTCCCAGGGCAGGTGCAGCACGGGTTAGATACAGAGTAAAGCTCCCTCTACACTGCCCATCAAACACTCCCAGGGCAGGTACAGCACGGGTTAGATAGAGAGTAATGCTCCCTCTACACTGTCCCCATCAAACACTCCCAGACAGGTACAGCACGGTTAGATACAGAGTAAAGCTCCTCTACACTGTCCCATCAACACTCCCAGGACAGGTACAGCACGGTTAGATACAGAGTAAAGCCCCTCCACACTGTCCCATCAAACACTCCCAGGGCAGGTACAGCACGGGTTAGATACAGAGTAAAGCTCCCTCTACACTGTCCCATCAAACACTCCCAGGGCAGGTACAGCACGGTTTAGATACAGAGTAAGCTCCCTCTACACTGTCCCCATCAAACACTCCCAGGGCAGGTACAGCACGTGGTTAGAAAGAGTAAAGCTCCCTCTACACTGTCCATCAAACACTCCAGGGCAGGTACAGCACGGGTTAGATACAGAGTAAAGCCCCTCTACACTGTCCCATCAAACACTCCCGAGGGCAGGTACAGCATGGGTTAGATACAGAGTAAAGCTCCTCTGCACTGTCCCATCAAACACTCTCAGGACAGGGACAGCACGGGTTAGATACAGAGTAAAGCCCCTCTACACTGTCCCATCAAACACTCCCAGGCAGGAACAGCACGAGTTAGATACAGAGTAAAGCTCCCTCTACACTGTCCCATCAAACACTCCCAGGGCAGGTACAGCACGGGTTAGATACAGAGTAAAGCTCCCTCTGCACTGTCCATCAAACACTCCCAGGGAATGTACAGCCGGGTTAGATACATAGTTAAGCCCCTCTACACTGTCCCATCAAACACTCCCAGGGCAGGTACAGCATGGATTAGATACAGAGTAAAGCTCTCTCGACATTGTCCCATCAAACACTCCCAGGGCAGGTACAGCACGGGTTAGATACAGAGTAAAGATCCCTCTACACTGTCCCATCAAACACTCCCAGGGCAGATACAGCACGGGTTAGATACAGAGTAAAGCTCCCTCTACACTGTCCCATCAAACACTCCCAGGGCAGGTAACAGCTGGGTTTGATACAGAGTAAAGTTCCCTCTACAAACCGTCCATCAAACACCCCAGGGCAGGTACAGCACGGTTAGATACAGAGTAAAGCTCCCTCTACACTGTCCATCAAACACTCCCAGGGCAGGGTACAGCACGGGGT
>CM059451.1:1071482-1193747 GCA_030390025.1 Squalus acanthias | reverse complement strand
GAGAGAGAGAGAGTCGGGGAGAGAGAGAGTGTCGGGGAGAGAGAGAGCGTGTCGGGGAGAGAGAGAGAGTGTCGGGGAGAGAGGGAGTCGGAGAGAGACAGAGAGTCGGGGGGAGAGAGAGAGAGAGTCGGGGGGAGAGAGAGAGAGAGAGAGAGTCGGGGAGAGAGAGAGAGTGTCGGGGAGAGAGAGAGAGAGTCGGGGAGAGAGAGTGTCGGGGAGATAGAGAGAGAGTCGGGGGAGAGAGAGAGAGTGTCGGGGAGAGAGAGAGAGTGTCGGGGAGAGAGAGAGTCGGAGAGAGAGAGACAGAGAGAGAGAGAGAGAGAGAGAGACAGACAGACAGACACAGTCAGAGACAGAGAGTCAGAGCGAGAGAGAGAGACACACAGAGAGACAGAGTGACAGAGACAGAGAGAGATAGACAGACAGCCAGAGAGCCAGAGAGAGAATGAAAGATGGAGAGTTGGAGTCAGAGAGAGAGTTGGAGTCAGAGAGAGAGTTGGAGTCAGAGAGCGAGTTGGAGTCAGAGAGAGAGAGACAGGGTAGAGAGCTAGAGAGCGAGTGAGCGAGACAGAGCGAGAGCGAAACAGAGAGAGAGCGAGCGAGAGAGACAGAGACAGACTGAGACAGAGACAGACTGAAAGACAGAGACAGACAGAAAGACAGAGACAGACAGAAAGACAGAGACAGACAGAGACAGAGACAGACAGAAAGACAGAGACAGACAGAAAAAGACTGAGACAGAATCATACCTTTCAGCCAATGTCCCAAACTCCTCCATCACCATCCCTGGGTATGTCCTGTCCCACCGGCAGGAGCAGCACCAGGCGTACATAAAAATGAGATGCCAACCTGGGGAAGCTGCAGCACAGGACTACATGCATGCTAAAAAGCGGAAGCAGCATGCTATAGACAGGGATCAGCGATCCCACAATCAACAGATCAGATCAAAGCTCTGCAGTCCTGCCACATCCAGTCGTGAATGGTGGTGGACCATTAAACAACTAACGGGAGGAGGAGGCTCCATGAATATCCCCATCCTCAATGATGGTGGAGCCCAGCACGTGAGTGCAAAAGACAAGGCTGAAGCATTTGCAACCATCTTCAGCCAGAAGTGCTGAGTGGATGATCCATATCGGCCTCCACCTGAGGTCCCCACCATCACAGAAGCCAGTCTTCAGCCAATTCGATTCACTCCACGTGATATCAAGAAACGGCTGAGCACACTGGATACAGCAAAGGCTATGGGCCCTGACAACATCCCGGCTATCGTGCTGAAGACTTGTGCTCCAGAACTAGCCGCGTCTCTAGCCAAGCTGTTCCAGTACATCTACAACACTGGCATCTATCCGACAATGTGGAAAACTGCCCAGGTATGTCCTGTGCACAAAAAGCAGGACAAATCCAACCCGGCCAATTACTGCCCCATCAGTCTACTCTCAATCATCAGCCAAGTGATGGAAGGTGTCATCGACAGTGCTATCAAGCGCCGCTTACTCACCAATAACCTGCTCACTGATGTCCAGTTTGGGTTCCGCCAAGACCACTCTGCTCCTGACCTCATTACAGCCTTGGCCCAAACATGGACAAAGGAGCTGAATTCCAGAGGTGAGGTAAGAGTGACTGCCCTTGACATCAAGGCAGCATTTGATCGAGCGTGGCATGAAGGAGCCCTAGTAAAACTGAAGTCAATGGGAATCGGGGGGTGGGGGGAACTCACCACTGGCTGGAGTCATACCTAGCACAAAGGAAGATGGTTGTGGTGATTGAAGGTCAACCATCACAGCCCCAGGACATCGCTGCAGGAGTTCCTCAGGGCAGTGTCCTAGGCCCAACCATCTTCAGCTGCTTCATCAATGACCTTCCCTCCAACATAAGGTCAGAAATAGGGATATTCGCTGATGACTGCACAGTGTTCAGCGCCATTCACAACGCCTCAGATAATGAAGCAGTCCATGCCCGCATGCAACAAGCCCTGGATGAAGTTCAGGCTTGGGCTGATAAGTGGCAGGTAACATTCGCGCCACAGAAATGCCAGGCAATGACTATCTCCAACAAGCGAGAGTCTAACCACCACCCCATGACATTCAATGGCATTACCAGCGCCGAATCCCCCACCATCAACATCCTGGGGGTCACCATTGACCAGAAATTTACCTGGACCAGCCACATAAATACTGTGGCAACTAGAGCAGGTCAGAGGCTAGGTATTCTGCGGCGAGTGTCTCACCTCCTGACTCCCCAAAGCCTTTCTACCATCTACAAGGCACAAGTAAGGAGTGTGATGGAATGCTCTCCACTTGCCTGGATGAGTGCAGCTCCAACAACACTTAACAAGCTCGACACCATCCAGGACAAAGCAGCCCGCTTGATTGGCCTTAAACATTCACTCCCTCCACCACCGGCGTACCGTGGCTGCAGTGTGTACCATCAACAAGATGCACTGCAGCAACTCGCCAAGGCTTCTTCGGCAGCACCTCCCAAACCCGCGACCTCTTCCACCTAGAAGGACAAGGGCAGCAGGCGCATGGGAACACCACCACCTCCAAGTTCCCCTCCAAGTCACACAACATCCTGACTTAGAAGTGTATCGCCGATCCTTCATCGTTGCTGGGTCAAAATCCTGGAACTCCCTCCCTAACAGCACTGTGGGAGTACCTTCACCACACGGACTGCAGCGGCTCAAGAAGGCGGCTCACCACCACCTTCTCCAGGGCAATTAGGGATGGGCAATAAATTCTGGCCTTGCCAGCGACGCCCACATCCCATATAGCAAATTTAAAAAAAGAAACAGGAAGACAGACAGACATAAAAAAACTGAGACAGAAACAGAGAGACAGACAGAAAAAGACAGACTGAAACAGGAAGACAGACAGACAGACAGAGACAGACTGAGACAGAAAAAGACTGAGACAGAAACAGGAAGACAGACAGACAGACTGAGACAGAAACAGGAAGACAGACAGACAGACTGAGACAGAAACAGGAAGACAGAGATAGAGAAGTGGTGTTGGTACAGGTTGAGCGTCCTGAATCTGGCAACCTCGGGACCGAGGCCGAGCCAGTTTTCGTGTTTTTCCGGACTTCAGAACGTGTTTCTGATGTCCGAAGTCCGGAAATATCGCAACCTGGGCTCGGGCGTTTCCGGACTTCGGACATCAGAAACACGTTCCGAGTCCGGAAATGCCTGGGCCGCTCCGCGTAGCGCTGACGCATTTCTCCGCCCCTCCCCTTCTGTTAAAGGGGAGGGACGCTGCGAGCTCTGCAGAGCATCCGATGGCCCACACTAGGCCTCCAGGGCGGCGTGGTGCCGTGGTCACATCCTGGCGGAAACACTTAGTGGAGCTGTGCAGATTAAGGAGGATAAAACACAACACTAAAGTTTTATTGCATCACTCGCATTTTTCATCGGATTTTTCAAAAAAAGACAACAAAAGTTGATGGCTGTTTGAAGTACAGGTTGAGCGTCCAAAATCCGGATTCCGGCACATTTTACGGATTCCGGACGACCCTGCCACCAATCGTTCCGGATTCCGGAACTCCGGATTTTGGACGCTCAACCTGTATACTTAAAAGTACGCAAACACATTGTGAAGTATCCATGTGGAACCGGTGGAAATTGGAAGTGTCTTCTCCCCCTGTGACACTGTGATTGTAGAATACAGCCGGGGTCATTGGGATACTATCTATTCAAGTTTTTGCACAAACTTTTGCTTCTCTCCTGCCCTGACGGCGCTAATTTGTGCAGTGCTTCGGTTGCACAGTTATCCATCTGTGGGATTCGAGCTGCCCTCTGGTACCACAAAAAAATGGTCATTCTTCCTGTATGCCTAGACTGGGACTGTCGCAAGGTCACAAGATAATAATACCATTCAGCCCATTTTTATTCATCCATCCACAGAGATACAAACGTCTCCCCATTGTAGCGTCCAGATGTTCCTTAAATGCTTTCAGGGGTTTTGCCTCCATGACTATATCTGAAAGTTAATTCCGAACGTCGATCGCTCTTTGTGTGAAGAAGAATTTCCTGATACTTGTCCTAATAGTGTCCTTCTCTAGTTTGAACCTGAGTTCTACTCCCATAGTTCAATTTAAAATAATATTCCCGGTTAACATTGTCAATACCCTTAACTGTCTTCTATCCCTCCTTTCCAGGCCGAATAGTTGAGGTTTCTCCAGTCTCCTCATAACTCAGAGCCCTGACACTGGGGATTAGCCTTCTGGCTCTTCCCTACACTGCCTCCAGTGTCTGGGGCACCACATTGGCCTGCTTCAAATCCACTGATAGCTCCCAGTGTCCAATGACTCCCTCATAATGATTGTCAGTGCTCCACAAATCTCTGGGAGAAATCCCATGTACCCCTGGGGGGTTTATTTGCTTTGAGCCCTGTCAGCCTGTCTAGGACTTCTATCTCATTTCTAATAAAGTCGTTGATTATATTTGGGATATTTTTCTGTGGAGAGGGCAGGTTGCTCATGTCTTGCCTTGTGAATATTTGGAGGAAGTATTTACTCAGAATATTTACTATTTTGTGCTCATCCTCGGTTTCAAGCACATTTGCATCTTTCTGGTTTTCACCTCTTCTCTGACTGCACTCTTGTTGTTGGGGGTACAAAATGTTTTACTGTGATGTTTAGCTTCAGCTGCCAGCCACTTTCCAGGTCTCTCTTTGCCTCTCTGATCACCTTTTTAATATGTTTCTGTCCTTTCTTATATTCCTCCAAGTGAGACCCTTCTCCTTTCTTCTTGCAGGTTTTCTCCAGGCCATTTTTCCCCTTTATCTCACTTTTAATTTGTTTGGTGTCCAGTATTGGTATGGTTGGGGGGTGGGGGGGGGAGGAGAGGCGGTGGTGGGGACTGGGGCGGGGGCATTTAAATTTTAAAAGGCCCCTAAAGGAATACAATGGAGCACGTGGGAACATTTATAATTTCACTAGAAATAACAGCTAGTGGAAGTTCCTGTCGTCACATGTGCAATCACCAGCCCGAATCGTTGGTAAAATCACAGGGTCCAGTTTGATCCCAAATACAAAAGCAAAATACTGCGGATACTGGAAATCTGAAATAAAAACAGAAAGTGCTGGAAATACTCAGCAGGTTGGGCAGTGTCTATGGAGAGAGAAACAAAGTTAGCGTTTCGTCCCGTCAATTTGATCCTATAAATTTCCCGCCCGGTGGATTAGGTTGAAATTATCCCCTAAATCTAGGGATTCATTTGTTAATATTTCAATCATTTGCCAAAGGTTTTTCAAATCTCCACGACACAATTGAAGGGATTGTAATAGCTCAATGATTTTTTTTTTAAGTACTAATGTATATGTCGTTCTTTGCCTGGCAGGTAACCAGGATGAAAAGATACAGTCAGTATTAATCGACT
The DNA here is from genome assembly GCA_030390025.1 of Squalus acanthias. NCBI lineage: Eukaryota > Metazoa > Chordata > Chondrichthyes > Squaliformes > Squalidae > Squalus > Squalus acanthias. Next base: position 1,188,372 of record CM059451.1, on the reverse strand, counting down.
GTAGTAGCGTCATATTCATTGACACAGCCGGAGCGAGATTGTTTGTTCAGGTAACTGATTGCAGAGTCCACACAGAGAGGTGCAAACTTCAGAGGTCAAATTCTTCGAAACAGTTCCATGTGAGAATGTCAGAAATCACGCTTCCAGATAAAGATTACCTTTCATTCAATGAGCGTGTCCAGTTAACGTGAAGCTATTTACCCAGTAGTGGGAAGTATGTCAAAGGCATCTGATTACAAGTCAAAACAAGTCAAAGCTTGCTAGATCATTGACATGTGTTGGGGACGCTTTTGGATATCCGACCTTCAAAAAGACAATGACGTGTTGGTTTGGGTTCAGAGAAAAGCACCGTGGATCATTTTCTCCTAGGATGTGGACAATGCTGGCAAGGCCAGATATATTGTCCATCTGTAGTTGCCCTGAGGTGGTAATGGTGGGCCTTCTTCTTGAACTGCTGCAGCCCTATTACTGAACCTCTTAGCTTGCTAGACCACTTCAGAAATCATTAAGAGTCAACCATGAAGTGGAACTGGAGTCACATTAGTGAACCAGTTGGGTTTTATACAACAATCTGGCAACTTTCATGCTCATTATGTTCTGGTAGTAGCCCAGAAATCACCAGATTTATTGAATTCAATTTGATAACTTACCATAGTGGGATTTGAATAAACACCATGGGTATGTTAGTCCAGTACCATAACCACTACACTACCATACCGGGACAACCTTTCCTTACACACAAAAAAAAGTTATAGAGGGGACATGATCCAGGTTTTTAAAATGACAAAGAGCAGTTGTTAATGTAAATGTAAGCAGGCTATTTGCATTTTGAATGTAGAAATAGGGGATTTGACACAGTGCAGCGCCTCCCAAACCCGTGACCTCCACCACCTAGAAGGACAAGGGCAGCAGGCGCATGGGAACACCATCACCTCCAAGTTCCCCTCCATCCTGACTTGGAAATATATCGGCCGTTTCTTCATTGTCGCTGGGCCAAAATCCTGGAACTCCCTCCCTAACAGCACTGTGGGAGAAACTTCACCACATGGACTGCAGCGGTTCAAGGCGGCGGCTCACCACCACCTTCTCAAGGGCAATTAGGGATGAGCAATAAATGCTGGCCTTGCCAGCGACGCCCACATCCCGTGAATGAATAAAACAAAAATCCTGCAACAAATCCCACAAATTTCGACACTTTCCACATGTAGCAGGATGTGCTGCGTGAGATCCTTACTTACAGCTTCCATTATTTAACTGGTTAAATTCCATAAATGACCGTTCCACAGTTCTAGGAGTATTTGAAGTAAAAGTCCCAAAGGCAGTGATAGTGCTGGTTTCTGAGTGGATCTGAACATTAATGAATCACTTGCCCTGTCCCATGATACGGGAGACAGGACATGGGCGGTTGAAGGAGTGTGCTGAATGGGCTGAATGGCCTTTTCTTATTCCATGCTCTCATGTTTTTTTAAATGACCTATTAACAGTATATACTAAAATGTCTAATATTCATGTTTGTACCACTAGATCTGTGATATGGGCTGCACTGTATTTCAGTGACACCTCCTCAATGCTCCATGAAATAATGCTTCAATAACCCCAGGGTTTATCCTGGTTAACTTCTCCCGCCCATTATAGAACCCACTCGCTTTCCATTTCCATTGTGGGTTTCATAGTGGGCAGATGATCCGATTGGTAATTTAGACTCAATCGGCGAAGGTGGAAATGACCCCTTTTATGTTTGTCAAAATTAGATAGAAGAAACTGAAATTATCACTAAAATGTCACCACACAATTGCATCAGAATATTTATATAAGGAAAGCAGGTCACAAATGAACAGAGGTTGAAGCTCCTATTGTTACCACTCTCCCCACCTCCAAGTTCCTCCTGTCACATAGAATTTAGAATCATAGAAATTTACGGCACAGAAGGAGGCCATTCGGCCCATCGTGTCTGCGCTGTTCGAAAAAGAGCTCTCCAGCCTAATCCCCCTTTCCAGCTCTTGGTCTGTAACCCTGTAGGTTACGGCACTTCAAGTGCATATCCAAGTACTTTTTAAATGCGATGAGGGTTTCTGCCTCTACCACGCTTTCAGGCAGTGAGTTCCAGACCCCCACCACCCTCTGGGTGAAAAGTTCTGAACTTCCCCTCTAATCCTTCTACCAATTACTTTAAATCTATGCCCCCTGGTTATTGACCTCACTGCTAGGGGAAATAGGTCCTTCCTATCCACTCTATGTAGGCCCATCATAATTTTATACACCTCAATTAAGTCTCCCCTCAGCCTCCTCTGTTCCAAAGAAAATAACCTCAGCCTATCCAATCTTTCCTCATAGCTAAAATTCTCCAGTCCTGGCAACATCCTCGTAAATCTCCTCTGTACCCTCTCTAGTGCAATCACATCTTTCCTGTAATGTGGTGACCAGAACTGCACGCAGTATTCTAGCTGTGACCTAACTAGTGATTTATACAGTTCAAGTATAACCTCCCTGCTCTTACCGTATGCCTTCTTAACCACCTTCAGGGATCTGTGGACATGCACTCCAAGGTCCCTCTGTTCCTCTACACTTCTCAGTATCCTACCATTTACAGCACAAAAAACAGACCATTCAGCCCATCTGGTCCGTGCCGGTATTTCTGCTCCACATGAGCCTCCTCCCACCCCTCTTCATCTCACCCTATCAACATATCCTTCTATTCCTTTCTCCCTCATGTACTTATCTAGCTTCCCCTTAAGCTGCCATCAGGGTGTCTCAAAGAAATGTAATGCTCAGGGGCACTGCTCCAATAAACAGTTAGTCTTACTTTCTCCAATGGTCTTATTTTGCAGATGTGTGTGGAATGTCAAAAAGCCGACATGTGGGTCTACCTAGCAGAATGCAACAGTAAGTATCATAATAACGAGATCGCCATGCCATATCATCTGTTGAAATGTCTTCCCTTAGGAGTCAGTTGATTTTTGGTTTGGGATACTGAGTGTATTATATTATGACGTACCCTTGATGTGACAATCCACTGCAGTGAAACTAAGTCCTCTTGAAGAGCTTCCCCTGTTGACTTGGCAGAAGATGTAACTGGTACCACATGGTGTGCTGCACGAGACATACAGGCCAGGAAGGTTCCAGGGGCAGTGAATGGACTCACAGACAGAGTGAGAGAGAGAGAGAGAAAGAGTCTGATAGAAACTGGATGGAGAATGAAGGCGAACGAGTTGGGGAATAAACTCAGGGAGAAAGAAGAAAGCTTTGGAGGCCAAGGAATTGCATTGAGAGAGGGCAAGAAACTTTACTTCTGATTTCCCCCGTTCATGCTGGATCTCTTTTCACCCGCCTCCCAGTTCACTCTAACATTCTTCATCTTCGTCAATTCAAATTGAATAATGAGCTCACACCCAAGGAACTTAGCCTCACATGGAAGGTGGTCAAGACAAGACAAACCATTCACCTTCAGCTTGGTTAGTTAGCTCATCCCATTGTCCTCCTAGTCTTTGAAACATCTAGATTAGCTTATAGATAAAAACAGGAAATGCTCGAAATGCTCAGTAGGTCAGGCAGCATCTTTGGAGAGAGAAACAGAGTTAACGCTTCAGGTCGATGGCCTTTCATCAGAACTGAAAGAAGTTAGAGATGTAACAGGTTTTAAACAAGTACAGAGGCAGAGAAAGGGGGGAGGGGAGGAAAGAACAAAAGGGAAGGTCTGAGATAGGGTGGAAGGCAGGAGAGATTAAATGACTTGTTTAAAACCTGTTACATCTCTAACTTTTTCCAGTTCTGACGAGGGTTACAGACCTGAAACGTTAACTCTGTTTCTCTCTCCACGGATGCTGCCTGACCTGTTGAGTGTTTCCAGCATTTTCTGTTTTTATTTCAGATTTCCAGCATCCGCAGTATTTTGCTTTTGTTTAGCTTCTAGGGAGTTGGCGGAAAGCTAGAGTTCGTGTTAAGGAATCAGGCTGTTCTAAAGATGCACTCATTGATTTTTACGTAGTTACAAATGTCTTTGTTCTTTATGTTTTCTAGAAGATGTTTTGAAAATATTGACGTGTAGCGGCCTACTTAACCACCTTCGTCCAGAGCAGATCTTTGTAACAGTGCACGATGCAGTTGTCTACGTAGAGCAAATGAAGGTAACAATCTTTCTAATGGGGTTTTCTCCTGTTTTTGTTCCCCAAGACTGTCCATCCCAACACATTCTGTAAAGGCAGCGGCTGCTGCCAACGAAGTTGAAGTATTTTGCATGCATAGTTTGAAAATGGCGGTGGTTTTTACCCAGAACACTCCCAGCGATAGAATAGGCCCTATAAATACTGCAGGGGCCTGGTGCGCGGAGAAGGTCCTGCGGGTGCACAGTACCGCCAGTCGGGTGATGGAGACAAGGCGGAGAGAAGGTTCCGGAGCGGGGAGGAGGCAGGGGAGCAATGGAACCGGCGGGGAGGCTTTGTAAACACCCGGTGCAGGCCTCAAGCCCCGAACGAGAGCCTACAGGCCCCGTTTTTGCACCGAACGGGTCGGCAGCATCGCATACTGCCGAACAGAGCCGCGTCAGGAAAAGAAAATCTGCGCCAGCAAAACACAGCAAACGTCCATTTTTATTAATTGTCTTCTCCTTTCCCTTCACACGGAGCTCGCGCTCCGAACAAATAAATCTCCGCAACCCTCCCCTCATGAAATTATTATACATTAATACTTAAACTGACCTGCGATATTATTATACATTATTATTAAACCAACCCAGAGCTTCACAGATTTATGCGATATTACGATATTATTATACATTAAGGGGGAAAAATTGGGTCGCGCCCCCTTTGGGGCGCTAACTTCGCTGGGGCGCTACGTTTAGCGCTCCGAAAAAATTAGCGCCCCCGCACCCAAAATTCACTGGTAGTGCCCCAAGAGGGAGGCGGGGCACTCTGGAAGCGTCCCGCCTCCCTCTTGGGGCAATGCGAGTGAATATCACGGAGCTACGTGCAGCGGTACTGCAGGCCTTCCTCCCCTTCTTAAAGGGGAGGGGCCTAGCGCACCGCGACCCGGGGCCCAGCTAGGCCACCAGGGATCGGAGTGCCGGCAAAAGAGCCTGGCACTCGAGAAGTGCCGGGCTCACGGAGCGCTGCCGGCACCCCGCAAGGGAGCTTCACGGGGACCGGGGACAGCAACGGAGGCAGGTGCTGGCAGGCGACCAGCAACAGAAATGGCCGCGCGGCACCTCCCCTTTAATTTGCGCTGCCCTGGCCTCAGGTAGGCCCCCCTGACCCCGTCAGACATAGCGTCCAGCGGTAAGTCAGGGGGCACTACCGAAGATCGCAGCCGGGGCGCTGCGCACGGCAATGACATCATCGCCAGCGGCGCGGGGCGCTAACGGTTACCGCCGCCGCTAACCTCCCGGTGAATTTCGCGGGAGGCGTTGACGGCACCGCGCCCAGGCGCTAGTTGCTTTGCACCCCATTAGCGCCTTAGCACTAACAGGAGGCGCAAATCAACCACATTTTTCCCCCAATACTTAAACCAACGCAGCTTCCGATCGTTGGCAGCAGTCACTCTGTTCTGCAAGAGTGTAATATAAGAGCATGTTAAACTAAATTAAGCTCCGGCTTTATTTAGCTTCACACCACCTCCCCTGCTTCCCCTAAACTGCCTCAAACAAATGCTGCCTCTCGACAGCTGAACTTTGAATTCCTCCTTATTTTAGAGACCAGGGGCAATGTATCCCAATGAGGAGAGGAGATGTCCACAGTGAAAGGGCCCTGCTTTTGCATTTCCCCAGTCACAGGAGGACACATGGCCAAGTGTCTCACCTTGCAGAGAGGGCACCACTAAAAACTCAGGAAGCGTTGGCCCTCCCAGACTCATATTTTTAACAAATAACAGTACCATAAAATAACTGATAACTGTCCAAACTGCGCCAAATAATATAAAATGTATCCCGCAGTGGCCACCGGTGGCAATGAGCATCCAGTCAGCTGGCACTTTAAGGATTAGCCAGGTAAGATCTAAAGCTTGAAACATAGGCGGGAAACTAGCCTGGTTGGATCTGCCGCCCATTTTACACCCCGCACGATTTTACTTTCCATCGACTTATGGGCGACAGATACGATCCCGTCAACTTCCTGCTGGGCGCATTACGTTAAAATGATCCCCAATGCGTAAGGGTCCTACTTTGAGATAGGCCAGTGGCAAAAAAGTAGGGCTGGCAGGCCCCGCCCCCACAAGGACACGATCGACTGTCTCCCCTTTAAAGCGTCGACCCCACTAATACCTCTCGGGGAGGGTCTGGTCCACCCAAACTGATTTTTAAAAGTAAAGTAACAAATTGAAATGGTGAGGCCGGGGGAAAACAAAACAAAAATTCCACGCGGTGCCCAGTGGTGACAGAACATAGGAACAGGAGGATCCATTCAGCCCCTCGAGCCTGTTCCGCCATTCAATTAGATCATGGCTGATCTGTATCTTAACTCCATTGATCCGCTTTGGCTCCGTAACCCTTAATACCCTTACCCAACAAAAATCTATCAATCTCCGTTTTGAAATTTTCAATTGACCCCCAGCCTCAACAGCTTTTTTGGGGGGGAGAGTTCCAGATTTCCACTACCCTTTGTGTGAAGAAGTGCTTCCTGACATCACCCCTGAACGGCCTGGCTCTAATTTTAAGGTTATGCCCCCTTGTTCTGGACTACCCTCACCAGAAGAAATAATTTCTCTCTGTCTATCTACCCCATCGAATCCTTTAATCATCTACCTCAATTAGATCACCCCTTAATCTTCTAAACTCAGGGGAATACAAGCCTAGTCTGTGCAATCTGTCCTCATAATTTAACCCCTTTAGCCCCAGTATCATTCTGGTGAATCTGCGCTGTCCCCCATCCAAGGCCAATATATCCTTCCTGAGGTGCGGGGCCCAGAACTGAACACAGTGTCCAGATGGGGTCTAACCAGAGCTTTATACAATTGTATAAGAAGGCCATCCACTGAGCTGGTAGACAGCGCATTCTGACATTTAAGGGTTACCCGCGCACAAACATAGGCAAGCAGTCGGAGAAAGACAATGGAAGGGTGTCCTTCAGTAAAGGTGCTGAATGGAATGGGCTCAATGTGATTCCTCATCACCAGTCAGTGCAAAGCTAATGTTAATAAAGCTAATCAAAGCTCAGGAGATATTTCCAGGGCATGGCACTGGAACTGAAATGCATTGAAAGGGTTCGGAGAAGATATACAAGGAAAGATTCCAGGACTTGGGGCACTAAGCTACGAGGAGATCCTTGCAGAGCTCAACTCACTTTCACTGGGGTAAAGAGAATTGAGTGGGACGTGTTCTTTTAATGAAAAATGGGAGAATCGCCTGTCTTCAATATAATTGACGTCATGAGTGGGTGCGAAAGTGCGCAGTTCCCGAGAACGAGGAGCCAATCATGAGCCACCTGCAATGGTGACACTTCCCAAGCAGCTACCGAGCTACTTGAACAGCATAAATGGCGATTGGTTCGCTAGTCTAGCTTTGCAGTGCACAATGTTTGAGGAAAGTGCTTGAGCGCCAAGCGCGGAAAAAAAGGAGATTTACAAACCAGGTGCTGCCCATATTGGAGCCTCCTTAAGGTGCTAACATGCGTTCAGTACTGGGGGGGGTGGGCATGATTTGCCGCAGCGCAAAAGTCTGCAAATTTCTACTACTTGCCATGCGTTACACGATCTGCTGACTGTAGACCGCAATTTTGCATAAAACATCCCACAGGCGGTGGAAATGCCCGTTTCTGAGGAGATCAGAACGATAACAAATCACTTGCCCTCTCCGTGACACAGCAGACTGTGCATGGGCGGTGGAAGGAACAGGCTTGATGGGCCAAATGGCTTGTTCTTATTCTGTGTTTTCTCACAGTTCCTCAGCCTCTTTCTGTAATTATGTGACCGAAAACTTGAAACCGTCTTTGTTTTCCCCCTTGAATCTTTGCTGCAGCTTCTATATCTTCTGGTAACCATGGTCACCACGCACCTGTACCTGTTACTTTAGTAGTGCTTTGTAGAGGCTCATATCAGTTCTTGGACTTAGCTTCCACAGGTCCACTTATGCACCCCAACATTTCATTTGCCTTAACAACTGTTGCTTTGCTCTTTCGTTGCGCAGTCAACTATTATACCTGGTCCTTTTCTCCTGATTGATCCTATTTGTTGCTACAAGGAGCTAGCCTATGGGGTAGTGAAGAGTTGCAGTGGACCACAGGGAATCAGGTGCGTCAAGAAAGCAGAGCAAGAATTAAGTGGTGATGGATGGGCAAGCTGGCAAATTGCCACAACGGGAAAGCAGCTCCCGCTGTAACTAGCAAGTGGAATTTTCCAGCTCTGTTCCTTCCACACGTCATCATGCTCGCATTCAGTGAACAGAAAGCAGCCCGGAAATAGTAAATGGATATCCTGTTATGTGAATGAATCACTGAAGAGCAATCCCACAAGATTTGAAACTTTCTATTTGATCATTTTTCTTTTTTTAGGAAGCATCATCACAGAAAAGCACTACAATTTGGGTATGAAAGATTCCCGTGGACTTTCAGCTCAATAACCGCTGTAACCGAGCACTTAAAGGACATTCGCAAGGTCCTGCACGACCATAATTGCCTTTCAAGGATACTTGAAAGGAAATAAATAGATTCTGTCCAAGCTGGAGCGCAGAATGAGACTTATTTTCTAATCTAAAATGTATAGCATTTTGCTAACAGAAAACAGTTACAGATCGAGCTATATAAAATGGCTTCTTGGGGACTGAATCAAAATGGTTACCTGAAGCAAATTGCAGTTAGGTTCAAGTGAAAGGTCATGCGTTAAAAACGAGGAAGTCAGCTTTAACTCCCCCACAACTGAAGTTGTCATTTGGCATGGTCTCACCCAGATGGGATCTTATTGCAATTGTGCAGAATGGATCTGGGCTGTCACAGTGATAGTGAATGAGATAAATAACTAGAGTGATTGGTTAAAGGGGCACCTTCTTCATGAAAGTGTTTGGCAATACAGTCTAGTTGATTGGAGATGGAGGGAGGTAGTTGGGGTTGAGAAGAGCGATGCCCATGTTTGCATGGGCAGCGTGATTGAGCTGGGAACCTTGATTAAGCTGGGCATCCTGGATGTCACCAGTGTTGGTCCAGGCTGCGACCTGTGGATGAAGCTTCCTTTATTTACAAACATAAAATGCAATGGTGTTGAAACATGTGGCAACGGTAACATGTGGTGGCCCTCACTCTTCTGCCCCCCCCAAGCAGGTTTGCCAAACATCTTTTCATCAAGGCAGTGCCCCTTTCATTTCTGTTAAGGAACTTTACACTTGACTTCGATAAACTGCTGTTTTCTGGGTGGCCTTGGTGTCTACAGTAGCGATTGGCTGCTTATTCCTGGGATGGGTCCCTGTTTAAAAGGAAACTCACTCCCTTCGGTTGTTTCTCGAATTTTTAACTCTTTTGCAAATAATACTGTGATTAAAGCCAGTCAAAGTCGAGACTCCCTATGGCTCCGTGCACCGTGTAACTGAATCGAAGAGGCCGGGAAGGTCTCAGGTTTGACCCCCAGTCTCTGCTGAGTTGGCGGACCTCTGCTGCAAAAGGAGACAATGTTGTCACAATTGATCAGAGTGCCCCTGTGCTCAGAAGGGGAAAATCGTCCAGGGTTCCTGCTCCTGATCACTATCCAGTGATGCCTGCCAGAAAATGCGTGTGTGTGGACTTTGCTAAGAGCAGGTTTGGGTTCAGCTATGTTGCCCCTAATGGAACATGGGAACAGGAGGAGGCCATTCAGCACCTCGAGCCTGTTCTGCCATTCCATGAGCTCATGGCTGATCTGTATCTTGACTCCATCTACCCGCCTTGGTTCCGTAACCCTTAATACCCTTGCCCAACAAAAATCGATCAATCTCAGTTTTGAAATTTTCAGTTGACCCCCCGGCCTCAACAGCTTTTTGTGTGTGAGAGTTCCAAGTTTCCACTACCCTTTGTGTGAAGAAGTGCTTCCTGACATCACCCCTGAACGGCCTAGCTGTAATTTTAAGATTATGCCCCCTTGTTCTGGACTCGCCCACCAGAGGAAATAGTTTCTCTCTATCTACCCTATTAAATCCTTTAATCATCTTAAACACCTCAATTGGATGGTCAAGTACCTTGCCAAGAACATAAGAACTAGGAGCAGGAGTCGGCCATTTGGCCCTTTGAGCCTGCTCCGCCATTCAATAAGATCATGGCTGATCTTCGACCTCAACTCCACCTTCCAGCACTATCCCCATATCCCTTAATTCCCTTTGTTCCCAAAATTTTATCGCCCTCGGTCTTGAATATACTCAACGACTGAGCATCCGCAACTCTCTGGGGTAGAGAATTCCAAAGATTCACAACCCTTTGAATGAAGAAATTTCTCCTCATCTCAGTCCTAAATGGCCGACCCCTTATTCTGAGACTGTGACCCCTGGTTCTAGACTCCCCAGCCAGGGGAAACATCCTCCCAGCATCTACCCCGTCAAGCCCCTTAAGAATTTTATATATTCCTTGCCACTCTTCCTCACACACCAAGATTGGCCGCTTTGGCGAGATGGTTGCCCATTAGCCATGGCACTGTACCCCAGCACCCAGTCAATGCCTTCAGGAGAACAAGGCAGGAGAAAAAAATGCTAGGGACCACTTGTGCAGAATTGAGACACCCAAGAGAGCTCAGGGGCAGAGTGGGTTTCAGAGTTGAAAGATCATTTTTACCCGTCAATACTTAGCGCTGGCAATGTGTTTAAACCATTCACGATTCTACCAATCTTTAATTGTTGTGTCTGATTTACCAATGTGATTCTGTTAGAAATTCATGTCTGTAAATAAACAATCATTTATAAAGTGCAACGTTGTATGGCGGATATTTCCAATGTTTTATTAAACACCAAAATGGTAGTCACCTGTTAGATGCTGAGTATTTATTGCACCAAGTTTCACTGGGAGCCACTGGTCTACGTGAACCATAAACCACAGGCCGCAGTATATTATCAGGTGATAACACACCACGGGGTGAAATGAGGCCATAGATCTGGAGGGCGAAGCTTGAGGTTAATCATCCTCCTGTGAACCGGGGACACCCCAGGCAATGTGCGTCCTGCACAAACGAGGTGGCATCTGCCGATTACAGGTGACCTGGAAACTGGCACGGACGGGGCGCTGGGCAGAGGAAAATCGGCCCCCTTGTATCCTTGAAACGCCCTCCAATTTGTGTCACATAAACACTATGCTGGCATGGTTGCCAATGGCCTCTTCCTGTGCTACTGAAAGTGTGCCACTGATGGAGGCCAAGTCCTCCCATAGGCCACTGACCTGTGTGAGCACAGATTGTTGGATTTGCACAAGGACCCTGGATCCCTTCTTCATGGTTGTCTGCTTTCTGCCTCCATCATGGCATCATTCAGGTTGAATATGTTGGAATAAGTTGGATGGTGGACTCCCCACATTGCCCAGAGCACCATGTGACTGGCACATACATTAATATTTCTACATTCTCCTCTGTTTGAAAGCCAGACCCATGTCAAAATCCCAAAGCAATGCAGTGTGGCCAGTCACCATACTGGACCTCTGCCAAGCACGAGCCAGCCGTTCTTTAACCACCAACACTTGCCGGTTCCTCAACCAGGCTCCATGCCTCATCCTGCATTCATGGGCATAGGTGGGCATGTGCCATGGCATCCAGCTTCATTCTACAGAGGTACAGCTTGTCTGACCCATGGACAGCTCCACCAATCACTTGCCATTAGTTTTGTTCTAACTAACCAATCAGTGCTCTATTGATTGTGCAACTTGGCCAAACGCAGCATGCTACCTTATTAATGTTGACCAATCGGGTTTAGAAGTCGCAGGCCAATTAGAGGCTGTTATTTTAATAAGACTTTTGAAAAGTCCAATCAGAGGGGTCCATTTAACAGCTGTTAAAGATTAGCAGGGCCTCCACGGCCCTGGCTTTGCCAGGTGCTTCACCCGCTACCGGGCTCTCCTGCACCCTCCCCGTTAGTATTGGGGCCTTAGTCTCTGTGACATTATGGATGGTACAATCAGATTCGCAGAACCTTGCTAGCTGCACTTTTACATTGTTAGTGCCTAAATTCGTATCGTCTGTTTTTGTGCGTGCGGATATTTAAAGGGGGAATTCGAGCGCCCGGGAGGGACGATGGAAGCCCGGGTCCTTTTTAACGACCAGGCCTCATTGACGTCCCAACGGGCGGCTGCCCGCCCAAAACCGGGGTCCAGAGGCAGCTCGCCACCTTTGGGCCTCTGAAGGTCGGGCGGCTCAGTGGCCACCAGGCCGGCAGTGAGTTGTCATGGGGGTTGAAATCAGGAGGATTTCATGGGTGGGAATGGGGTGCAGCAATCTCTGAGTCAGAAGGTCATGGGTTCAAGCCCCACTCCAGAGACTTGAGCGCATAATCCAAGCTGACACATCCGTGCCAGTACTGAGGGAGCGCTGCACTGTCGGAGGTGCCGTCTTTCGGATGAGACGTTAAACCGAGGCCCCGTCTGCTCTCTCAGGTGGACGTAAAAGATTCCACGGCACTATTTCGAAGAAGAGCAGGGGAGTTCTCCCCGGTGTCCTGGCCAATATTTATCCCTCAATCAACATCACTAAAACAGATTATCTGGTCATCATCACATTGCTGTTTGTGGGATCTTGCTGTGCGCAAATTGGCTGCTGCGTTTCCTACATTACGACAGTGACTACACTTCAAAAGTACTTAATTGGCTGTAAAGCGCTTTGGGATGCCCTGAGGTCGCGAAAGGCGCTATAGAAATGCAAGTCTTTCTTTTATTCTCTCCTACTCCTCCTGGCTCCACAAAGATAAGTTTTACTCTTACCTGACAGGGCCTCCTTTGGGCCGCAGCAAGGTTTTACTCAGTGGAGCGTCCGCTGTGGTTAGATTTCCATTGGGGGTCCTTTCTGATAGGACCCCCAATTTGCATATATTTATGAGGCTCCAGCTGAGTCACGCTGGTGCCTCAACTGCCCAATCGGGGGTCCTGATGCAACTCGCTGGTCGGGGCCTTAGGAATTGTGGCTGGCTCCAACACCAAGCCGGCATGTGGTTCGGTCCAGGGTGGGGGGCAGTAGTGGGAGGTGAAGCAGAGGTGGGGAGCAGGCATTGGGCTAGCAGAGGCCCATGGTATTTTTGTGGAGTCAGGAGGATGATTATTAAAAAACGTTTCCGTACTTCTTTGTGGCAGCCTCCAGCGGTCCCTTTAAGGAGCACTGGTTAGGTGGTGAAGACCTGGAACAAATGGGCGGAGCACGTGCTACATATGTGCTGCCCAGTTGATAACCAATTCTGCCATGGGGTCCTAAAACCAGCATTAGGACACATGATTTGCATAGTCAAGACACCGAATGCCTGGTTCAGGTGGGCGCCCTGCACACTTGGAAATCGCTGGCTCCGAATTTGGCAGCCAGCCCATTTTTGGGAGATATTGGGCGCCGGAGATCATGACGCAAAACCCATCCCCCAACGCTTATTTTTTGGCCAAAAAATGGGCCCAACGATGTCCAATTCCTGTCCTTGTGTGTTTTATACCAGCTTGCTTTATGTTTAACAAGTAGCTCAGCAACATTATTACAGGTGCATTCAGATTGGCAATTCGGATGTGCTTCTGTTCTGGCAACTCTGATCTTGCAGGCATCACACAGGTCAAACTCGGGCATTCCGTGAGTGTGTTACTCTACCAGGGAAACGAAGTAATCGTTTTAATACACTTTCCATGTGCAAAGACAAACCTCACCCCTGAAGTGAATTCTTTCTTTGATGGGACGGTAACTATTTCCTATTTGTATGTAGTTCTAAATTCAAGACCCCATTCTCCCCCTCATGTGGGATGGATGGACTGTGCTTGGACAGCGACCAATCACTCCCAAGCATTGCTGCTATTTGTCGGCCTTTGCCCTTTGACCTTTCCAGCATGGATGGCCCCATTGGTAGCAAGGCTACTTACTAGTGTAACTCTTTGGGTCTTAGAAGAACTCCAGCGCCTTCACCATGTATTGGTTGCAGTCAAGAAGGAGTTCCATGAGTGCTTGGTAGAGTGGAGTTCTGTCTAAGCCTTTTTACATCACCAACTGAGTGAAGAAAGAAGCCCCTAGCCTCCTTCGATGCTTCTTTGAAGCTATAGTTGATGTTGCACAAAGAGTGTTCACAAATGCTTCTGCATTGGGGATGCTCTTCAACTTGCATGGAACTGAGCCTCAACAAAGATCACAGAGGAGATCACATGAGCTTCTGTTTACAGATGATCGTGTTCTAGAGATGCACACTCGGGAGAAGCTACAGCTCATTACTGACTGGTTTGTCACAGCAGCGAACAACTACAGCCCTTTCATAAGCCTGAAGACAACAGAGGTCATGGATCATAGATGGTAACAGAGGTAAACTATTACTGGGGCTATGCTATAGACACCCCTCCCCCAGGGCAGGGTGAAAGCCTTGATCTGGAACAGTGGGATGAGATAAAGAAGGCAACTTGTAAGGGACTACCTATAACAGCTGGAGATTTCAATTTACCAGAAATTGGCTGCGACAATAATGTCTACTGGTAAGACAGGGAAGAGATTTCTAGAGTTAATGGAAGGCTGTTTTATGACTCAGTTTGTAAAAGAGCCAACACGTCCTGGATTTGATTTAGTAATAGGGATGATCAAAGCTCCAACACAAAGATGGGTGAGGCTTTAAGTACATGTGATCACATTTGACATAAGAATTGGAGAAATTACTAAAACCCAGTCAAAATTGCTAAATTTTAAGAGGACCAACTTTATGCATTTGAGGAGACCGTCTACTTCCACCTCCCTAACATCGCCTGTCTCCATTCCTGCCTCAGCTCATCTGCTGCTGAAACCTGCATCCATGTCTTTGTTCCCTTCAGACTTGACCATTCCTGGCCGGCCTCCCACCTTGCACCCTCCGTAAACTTCAGCTCATCCAAAACTCTGCTGCCCCGTGTCCTAACTCGCACCCAGTCCCAGTCACCCATCACCCCCTGTGCTTGCTGACCTACATTGGCTCCCGATCAAATTTAAAATTCTCATCCTTGTTTTCGAGTACCTCCATGGCTTCGCCCTTCCCTATCTATGTAACCTCCTCCAGTCCTACAACCCTCCAACATCTCTGCGCTCCTCCAATTCTGGCCTGTTGTGCATCCCTGATTATAATCACTCTACCATTGGTGGCTGTGCCATCAGCTGCCAAGGCCCTAAGCTCTGGAATTCCCTCCCTAAACCTCTCTGCCTCTCTACCTCTGTCTCCTCCTTTACAACGCCGCTTAAAATCTACCAAGCTTTTGGTCACCTGTCCTAATATCTTTTTATGTGGCTCAGTGTCAAATTTTGTTTGACATTCGCTCCTGTGAAGCACCTTGGGACGTTTTACTACATTAAAGATGCTGTATGAATGCAAATTGTTGTTGTTGTTGTCAGAGTGGACCTGGAAGGTTTGAATATGACCCGGGGAGTGGAAAAACTATGGAGCTTCTTCAAGGAGGTGATTCTGAATGCAATGGACCAACGTGTACCCATGCAGAGCAAAGGTACCAAGTGAGAAGGCATTTCTGCCTGATTGAACGGGACTGCCAAGCAACTCCTGAAGACAAAAAAAGCATTTAAAGCCATGAAGGAAAATGGACAGAACTAAGATGGTTCAACACCAAAAGGGTTGCCTGGAGTTTAAAAAGGGCATCAAAATGGCAAAGAAAAAATTCGAATTGAATATGGCGAGAGAACTTAAGGATAATAATAAAAGTTTTCTTTTGTTATATTAAGAGAAAAAGAAAAAAAAGGGATGGAGTGTGCCCACGGAAAGTGGGATCGGGTGAGGGCAGGACAACTGATGCTACACAGGCTGCTAAAATGGTAAATAATTTTTTTTGCCTCTGTCTTTACCAAGGAGGAGACCAGTAAGAATTTATCTGGAAAAGGAACTAGAAGGTGTTGCAGGGTAAGTTGTGACACTATTCACATTACGACCAGCATGGTTGCCGAACAGCTGTGCAAACTGAAGGTAAATAAATCTCAGGGCCCGGAGAAGATGCATCCGAGGATTCTTGAGGAAATAAGGGAGGAAAATGCAGGAACTCTGGCACAAATCTTCCAGAAACCACTGAATACTGGAGAGATGCCTGGGACTGGGGAAAGGCAGATGTTACTCCAATTGGGGGGAAATTTTTTAGCAACCATAAATTTAGCGCCCGCCGAAAAATAGCACCAGCGATCGCTAACTTCAGTTTTAGCGCCCCAAGAGGGAAGTGGAGCTAATTCAAGCGCTCCGCTTCCTTAGAGCGCTAACCCCGAATATCAGGGCGGTGCGTTCTGCAGCGCTACGCACCGGGCCACGTAGCGCTGCTGCATGGAAGGGCTCTTCCCCTCATTAAAGGGGAGGGCCCAAGCCCACAACTCTGCGGGGCCCTACCTGGACCACCGGGGAGCGGGGAGCCGTGCCAGCAGCCCGGCACACAAGAGGAGTACCGGGCTGCCAGATCAAGGCACGGTCCCAGCGTTCAAAGAGGCAACGGGCCGCGACAAGTAAGTCGGATGATTTTTTCCCCCCCGCCCACCACCTCCCCTTTACTTAGCGCCCCGCGAGCATCCTGCCCCTCCGTTCCCGTCCCCTGAATCGGTCGCTGTCATCGCCCGGCGCAGATTCAGGGGGCGCGCGGCCAATTTTGCAGGCGGGGCGAAAACGGGGCGCTGCGCGCGGTGATGTTGCAGTGGAGCGGGGCGCTAACGGTTGGCGTCAACGCTAAACACCCACTGAATTTAGCGGCGCCGCACCCGGGCGAAAAGTCATTTGCGAGCCCTAACGAGAGGTGCAAATGTACCGAATTTCTAGCCCAATTTTTATAAATTGGCAAAAGTAACCCAGGAAACGACAGACCAGTGAGTTTGACATCCATTACAAATTATTTACAGCACAGAAACAGGCCATTCGGCCCAACTGGTCCGTGCCAGGTGTTTATGCTCCACACGAGCCTCCTCCCACCCTACTTAATCTCACCCCATCAGCATATCCTTCTATTCCTTTCTCCCTCATGTGTTTATCTAGCTTCCCCTTAAATGCATCTGTACTATTCGCCTCAACCACTCCCTGTGGTAGCGAGTTCCACATTCTAACCCCTCTCTGGGTAAAGAAGTTTCTCCTGAATTCCCTACTGGATTTATTAGTGACTGTCTTCTATTTATGGCCCCTAGTTTTGGTCTCCTTCACAAGTGGAAACATCGTCTACCCTATCAAACCCCTTTGTAATTATAAAGACCTCTATCAGGTCACTCCCTCAGCCTTCTCTTTTCTAGAGAAAAGAGCACCAGCCTGTTCAGTTTTTCCTGATAGTTATAACTATGTGGGTAAAGTTATGGAAACCCTTATTAAAGATAAGATCACAGAGCGTCAGGATAGAAATAAAATCATGAAAGATAGACAATATGGATACATGAGGTTTTGCCAATCTAACTTGCTGGTTTTCTTTTGAGGGTGTGACATAGGAGCTGGATAGGGGTAAGGCAGTGGATGCAGTGTACTTGGATTGCAGTACGGCCTTTGATACAGTTCCTCCGGAGAGGCTGGTACTGAAAATAAGTGGAAATAAGAATCAGTCAGTGGAAATATCTTACAATGGATACGTAATTGATTGACCGATGGAAGCCAGAGGGTGGCGGTACAGAGATTGTCATCAGCCTGGGAGAATGTCACCAGTGGGGTCCCACAGGGGTCTGTTGGGACCTCTTGTTTAATATCTTCATTAATGATCTGGAGCTCGGAATCACAAGCACAACAGCTAAATTTGCAGATGACACAAAGCTAATGAAGATGGTAGACCCCAAAGCTGAACAGGATAATTTAAATATACTTGGGAATTGGGCAGACAGGCGGCAAATAAAATTCAAAGAGAAATGCCAAGTGCTCCACATGGAGACAGAAATTCAGGAAGGGACCAGTACTTAAATGGAAAGAAAATAATATGCCTGGAAAATGAGAGAGATCTGGGGGTCCTAATTGATGATAAATTGAGGCTATCGCAACAATGCTCGGTGGCAGTGAGTAAAGCAAATCAGATGTTGGGATGTATCAACAGCTCAATATTGAGCTGGAATAGAGAGGTAATCCTGCCACTTTATAAATCATTGGTGAGACCGCACTTGGAATACCGTGTACAGTTCTGGTCGCCACAGTACAGAAAGGATATTGAGCTATTGAGAGGATACAGAAGAGAACAACCAGAATGATTGAGGGGATGGAGGGATTGAATTAGGAGGAGTGATTATGTAAATTGGGCATGCTCGCACTGGAAAAGAGAAGGTTGAGAGGTGTGATGATTGCTGTTTTTAGGATTCTAAAGGGACAAGATAATGTCGACTATGACAAGCTGTTTCACTGTGCCCAGAACAGTAGAACCAGAGGACACGGCCTGCGCTTGAAGAGGTGAATTCAAATCGAATCTGCGGAAATATTATTGATTTAGCGCTCCACTTCCCTCTTGGAGAGCTAAAACTGAAACTTACAGGAGATGGGAATGATTAGCGCCTGGCGCTAATTTTTCAACTTTCAAAGTTTTAGCCCCAAACGGGGCTATACCAAATTTCTCCTCCTTTGCGTCTTGCAGTTCCTATGTTCCGAGCATCTAACCCCAGCCATCACCATTGGTAACACTCAGCAGTGTACCGCCAACTGTAGAAGTGGGTATACTGTACATCATATACTGGATTTATTTTCGAGATGGGTCTGGGGGAGGGGAATTTAGAATTTTAGCATTTTCCAGCATTTTGGAATATCAGAATTATTCTTCCACTTCATCAATATATATACATATATATTTTCTGATGTGTATCAACACTTCACGTGAGAGAGTATACAAAAAGAAAGAATACCAATTAAACTACACTGAATTAGAATCATGTGCATTGAGGCAACTTACTATTAATAATAATATATTTGTTTATTAACTTGTTTCTTGCTATCCTATTATACTTTTTGAGCCTAGCAATTACTCTTGGCCATTTTAGTCTAGTCCACTATTTTAACACAAGCATGGGTTTAAATGGGTTAAAACCTCTGTCAAAACACAAAGAAGTATTATGCAAAGCTGTTGGGTGTTGTTCCCTCTTACGTTGTCAACAGTAATTTCTAGGGCGTGGTCTCAAAGTGAGTCACTGATAATAAGGTGGTATATTATGTAGCTCTCCACTACAGTAGCAGCCACAAGCCATTCCGATCTTCACCAGAATTGGCCTGACCTTGTGTGATTTGCCATCTTGAACTTTTAGAGAGAACTTGCATTTCTATAGCGCCTTTCACGACCTCAGGACGTCCCCAAGCGCTTCACAGCCTATGAAGTACGTTTGAAGCGTAGTCACTGTTGTAATGTAGGAAACACGGCAGCCAATTCACGCACAGCATGATCCCACAAACAGCAATGTGATAATGACCAGATAATCTGTTTTTGTTGTGTTGATTGAGTGAAAAATATTGGCCAGGACACCGGGGAGAACGCCACTGCTCTTCTTCAGTGCCCCTGGGATCTTTTACATCTGCCTGAGAGGGCAGACGGAGCCTCAGTTTAACATCTAATCTGAAAGATGGCACCTCCAGCAGGGCAGCACTGGAGTGTCAGCCTGGATTATGTGCTCAAGTCTCTGGAGTGGGACTTGAACCCACAACCTTCTGACTCAGAGGCAAGCATGCTACCCACTTTTTTTAAATTATATTATTTATTGAACATTAAGAACATTTACAACATCGCGATCATTCCATTGTATCATACAAATCCATTCCGCCGTTCTGCACAGCCATTCCTCCACCACAGATTAACATCAAAACCTGAAGTTTAATTTGTCTCCCATAACATATATTAATCGATTGTACTTTAAAAATTGATCATAAAATACTATCTTTAAATTCCTTTCTGAATAAAACATCCACAGAGCCTTATAACGATCTTTTAGCTTATATCTAAAATACTCTTTTAGATTGATTCTCCTTCCCTTAAAAAACAGAGCATTCCTTCTTTGCACAATCACGAATCTAGCCAAACTGATCATTAAATGAATTGCCGCTCCGCTAGACCCTGCCAGACTCTCCTGCAATCTCCATCTCAAAATTAAGTCCCACGGGATTCCCATTCTCGCTCTTCGGTCCCCGCCCAGCAAAAAAACCTCACACAACTGTCGAACATAGTACTTAAACTCCTTTAACTGCGGACATAACACCAGTAAATGGGACAGAGTCTCATCCCGTGTCCCACACACTGGGCAAGTTGCCACCTCCACTCGCCCAATATTATACAAGACCGTCATGGTAAAAATCCGGTTGTGAGCCAATTTGAAATCCGGTTCAATCCACTCTGGACATTTAAAATTCGCCCACACTCCCTTCCAAATCCTCTTGAAGTCCAGCTGTGGGTATATACTCTGCCAAAACTCCTGACCAGCAGGAGTCTTGAATCTCCATTCTCTAAATACCCCATAGAAATCTCGAGTATTACAGTTGTCAAATTGGACCAACTCACCCCTTCTCCAACAGAAAGCTTGGAAAAGCAGGATGAATTTTACTTCCTTTGGAGATTTGCGCATTTATTTCTTCCATCCAATCCTGTGGCATTGCCCTCACAATCTTCTCATACATGATCATAATTGCTTTTTCCTCTACCTCTAGAGATTGAATAAACTAGGCCTGTATTCTCTTGAATTCAGAAGAATGAGAGGGGATCTCATTGAAGCATACAAAATTATTACAGGGCTTGATAGGGTGGATGCTGGGAGAATGTTTCCCTTGGCTGGGGAGTCTAGAACCAGGGGCCACAGCCTCAGGATAAAGGGTAGGCCATTCAGGACTGAGATGAGGAGGAATGTCTTCACACAGAGGGTGGTGAATCTTTGGAATTCTCTACCCCAGAGGGTTGTGGAGGCTCAGTCATTGGGTATATTCAAAAC
Source organism: Squalus acanthias (assembly GCA_030390025.1). Lineage (NCBI taxonomy): Eukaryota > Metazoa > Chordata > Chondrichthyes > Squaliformes > Squalidae > Squalus > Squalus acanthias. The sequence goes on along the minus strand of CM059451.1, from coordinate 1,167,435 downwards.
AGAAGTCGATAGATTTCTGACTAGTAAGGGCATCAAGGGATATGGCGATAGGGCCGGTGAATGGAATTGAGGCAGAAGATCAGCCATGATCTCATTGAATGGCGGAGCAGGCTTGAAGGGCCGAATGGCCGACTCCTGCTCCTATTTCTTATGTTCTTATGTTCGCCTGATCCTCCTCCCAAACCATGTCCCTCACTACCGCTTCCGGCAACCAACCTGAAATTACCTCGTATAATACATCTTTCACATATATAATACCAGCTTTTATAAAAGGTTGATTAAATAATACCTCTCCTTCAATGTTGACCCACCTGTTCAAAAATAAGGGCTGTTCTAAAAATTCCTCAGCACCCTTGGGCATAAACTGCTCACTTTTTAAAAATTGGGCCCAAGTCTCCACAACCCCCTTATAAAACCTCGGGAGAGGTTTAATCGATTTCAAAAACATATTATTGTATTCCATATACAATATCCCCAGCCCTCCTATCACACTTCATTTAAAAAAATGCTCAAAACAACTCTTCCAAAAACTTGCATTTGACTTCTGAAGAAATCTCTTCACCCATTTGATTCTAGAATTTTTTCTTCAAATCAATATCTGGGAAATTGAGTCCTCCCTGATTTCTCCGTCCAATGATGGTATTATAAGCAATCAAGGCTGGTTTCCCTTCCCATAAAAACCTCACACAAGCCTCTCGGATGGACTTTTCTGCCCACTCAGGAATATCCTCCACCGTCAATAAGTGCCATAGTTTAGATAGCAGGAGAGCGGACACCACTGTCGCTCTTCCTTGCACTTTCAACCACCTTCTTTCCCATCTTCCCAAAATCTTTTTAATTTTCATAACCTTTGGTTCCTAATTTAATCGATCCACTTCCTCACTGTCCTACTTGCACCCCATATGCACCCCCAGAACTTCCAAAACCTCCACCACCTTAAAGGGGTTTTCCTCCAACCACTCCCCCCTACCCCTTCCCGCAACCAGGCATTGGGACTTACTATAATTCACTCTGGCTCCTGAAGCTCTACAGTACTCCTCCACTACGTCCATAGCTTTCCTCACTGACTCCCCAGTTCTCAATGTGTCATCTGCATATTGGTGTATCACCGACACCAGCTCGGAACTGGGAACCGCAATCCCAACTACACCTTGTTTCTTTCGCATCATGTAACCTAATGGTTCTGTTACCAATGTGTACAACAATGGGGACAGGGGATAACCCTGTCTCACTGACCTGTGTATCGGAAAATACTTGGATAAAAAACCATTACATTTAACACAGCTAAATATGTTTGAATAAAAAATCCTTATCCACTCAATGAAATTTTCCCCAAAACCAAATGCTTCCAAAACCATCAATAAAAACTCATGAGAGCCCCTATCAAAGGCTTTCTCTTGATCTATCTTTAATACATAAGCCTCCCTCCCACTCTCTTCCATGAGCTCTATCGCATCTCGGATTGAGACCACAGAGTCTGCGATGACCCGGTCTATGACTCCATAGGACTGAGAGGGCAAAACTATCTGCGGCAACACCTCCTTCATACGATTTGCCATAGCCCTCGCCAAGATCTTATAATCCACATTTAATAATGTGATGGGCCTCCAATTCTTTAGATCCCTTCTATCCCCTTTATTTTTATAAGCTAAGCTTATGACACCTCTCCTCATAGATGGGGCCAGGCTTCCCTCAATTTTAATCTCCTTAAAAACCTCTAAGAGCAATGGACTTAAAATCTCTAAAAATTCTTTATAAAATTCTGCACTTAGTCCATCGGACCCATGGCTTTCCCCCACCCCCCCCCCCCGCTTCATTCCACTTATTGCTATTTTTATTTCCGCTAATCCTACTTCTTTGTCACACATGCTTCTCTCATCCTCCTTTAAACCCTCTTCAATAAAAGCACTAACCTTCTCCATCACTAATTTGGAAATGTCTTCTTTTGTATAAAAGCTGCTAGCCACCTCCAAAATCTCTCCACTTTCATAGACATAGAAACATAGAAAATAGGTACAGGAGTAGACCATTCGGTCCTTCGAGCCTGCACCGCCATTCAATGCGTTCATGGCTGAACATGCTACCTCAGTACCCCATTCCTGCTTTCTCGCCATACCCCTTGATCCCCCTAGTTGTGAGTGTTATATCTAACTCCCTTTTGAATATATTTAGCGAACTGGCCTCAACAACCTTCTGTGGAAGAGAATTCCATAGATTCACCACTCTCTGGGTGAAGAAGTTCCTCCTCAGCTCAGTCTTAAATGGCTTCCCCTTAATCCTTAGACTGTGACCCCTGGTTCTAGTTTTCCCTAACATTGGGAACATTCTGCCCGCATCTAATTTGTCTAAACCAGTCAGGATTTTAAATGTCTCTATAAGATCCCCCCTCATTCTTCTGAACTCCAGAGGATACAAGTTCAGTTGACCCAATCTTTCTTGATATGTCAGTCCGGCCATCCCAGGAATCAATCTAGTGAACCTTCGCTGCACTCCCTCAATAGCAAGAATGTCCTTCCTTAAGTTAGGAGACCAAAACTGCGCACAATACTCCAGGTGTGGCCTCACCAAGGCCCTGTACAACTGCAGCATCACCTCCCTACTCCTGTACTCAAATCCCCTTGCTATGAAGGCCATCATTCCGTTTGCTTTCTTGACTGCCTGCTGCACTTGCATTCCCACCTTCAGTGACTGATGTACCATGACGCCCAGGTCTCGTTGCACCTCCCCTTTCCCTAATCTGCCACCATTCAGGTAATAGTCCGCCTCTCTACTTTTACCACCAAAGTGGATAACCTCACATTTATCCACATTGTACTTCATCTGCCATACATTTGCCCATTCACCCAATCTGTCCAAGTCACTCTGTAGCCTCCTAGCATCCTCCTCATTGTTCACACTGCCTCCCAATTTAGTGTCATCCGCAAATTTGGAGATATTACATTTAATCCCTTCGTCCAAATCATTAATATATAATGTAAACAGCTGGGGTCCCAGCACCGAACCCTGCGGTACCCCGCTGGTCACTGCCTGCCATTCTGAAAAGTACCCATTTACTCCTACTCTTTGTTTCCTGTGTGACAACCAGTTCTCAATCCACGTCAACACATTACCCCCAATCCCATGTGCTTTAACTTTGCTCACCAATCTCTTGTGTGGGACCTTGTCGAAGGCCTTCTGAAAGTCCAAATACACCACATCTACTGGTTCCCCCCTGTCCACCCTATTGGAAACATCCTCAAAAAATTCCAGAAGATTTGTCAAGCATGATTTCCCTTTCACAAATCCATGCTGACTTGGACCTATCATGTCGCCACTTTCCAAATGGTCTGTTATGACATCTTTAATAATTGCTTCCATCATTTTACCCACGGGCTGGCTGACCGGTCTATAATTCCCTGCTTTCTCCCTCCCTCCTTTTTTAAAAAGAGGGGTTACATTGGCCACCCTCCACTCCATCGGAACTGATCCAGAGTCTAAGGAATGTTGGAAAATGATCGTCAATGCATCCACTATTTCCAAGGCCACCTCCTTAAGTACTCTGGGATGCAGACCATCAGGCCCCGGGGATTTTTCAGCCTTCAGTCCCATCAATTTCCCCAATACCTTTTCCCGACTAATAAGGATTTCCCTCAGCTCCTCCCTCTTACCAGATCCTCTGACCCCTTTTATTTCCGGCAGGTTGTGTGTGTCCTCCACAGTAAACACCGAACCAAAGTACTTGTTCAATTGATCTGCCATTTCCTTGTTCCCCATTACGACTTGCCCTGTTTCCGACTGCAGGGGACCTACGTTTGTTTTTACTAACCTCTTTCTTTTTACATATTTATAGAAGCTTTTGCAGTCCATTTTAATGTTCTCTGCAAGCTTCCTTTCATATTTTATTTTCCCTGCCCTAATCAAACCCTTCGTCCTCCTTTGCTGAGTTTTGAAGTTCTCCCAGTCCCCGGGTTTGCTGCTACTTCTGGCCAATTTGTATGCAACTTCCTTGGTTTTAATACTATCCCTGATTTCCCTTGTTAGCCATGGTTGAGCCACCTTCCCTTTTTTATTTTTACGCCAGACCGGGATGTACAATTGTTGTAGTTCATCCATGCGATCTCTAAATGTCTGCCATTGCCCTTCCACTGATAGCCCCTTAAATATCGCTTGCCAATTTAACCTCGCCAATTCACGCCTCATACCATCAAAGTTGCCCTTATTTAAGTTCTGGACCATGGTCTCTGACTTAACTGTTTCCTTCTCCATCCTAATGTAGAACTCCACCATACTATGGTCACTCTTCCCCAGGGGGCCTCGTACCACAAGATTGCTGATTAGTCCTTCCTCATTACACAACACCCAGTCCAGGATGGCCTCCCCTCGAGTTGGTTCCTCAACATATTGGTTTAGGAAACCATCCCTTAAACACTCCAGGAAATCCTCCTCCACCGTATTGCTTCCAGTTTGAGTAGCCCAATCTATATGCATATTAAAGTCACCCATGATAACTGCCGTGCCTTTTTTGCACGCACCTCTGATTTCCTGTTTCATACCCTCCCTCACCTCACCACTGCTGTTTGGAGGTCTGTACACAACTCCCACTAACGTTTTCTGCCCTTTGGTGTTCTGCAGCTCAACCCATATTGATTCCACATCCTCCAAGCTGATGTCCTTCCTAGCTATTGCATTAATCTCCTCTTTAACCAGCAATGCTACCCCACCCCCTTTTCCTTTTATTCTATCCTTTCTGATCTTCTCCCCAACCTTCAATTCTCCAATTAATGTCGCAGCTTCTCTTGCTCCAGAAAATATCTAATGCATCTTTTGCCCTCCAATGTATCTTTAGCCTTTGCATGGAGAATGGCCCCCTTGCATTTTTCAGCTTGCAATAATTCCCACTCTTCCTTTAAAACCACCCACTTAGTCTCAGCTCCTTTATCGCTTCCGTCAACTGCTTTACAGACATCCGTAAACCTTCTGTTTATATTCTCTTCTCGACGCCGGTTAGCTGCCGCTCTCTCTTTCCCATAACGTACCGAAAAAACTTTAACCTCATATTTGAAATTGTCCCACCAAACTCTTCTTTCTTTCAAGAACAAAGGTTCCTTCTGAGCATTCTTTATTATATTTAAAATTCCTTCTTTATAAGCAATTTCTTTCAGGTATTGATTGTTTAAAATCCACACCCCTGGACCGATCTTAACTCTGCTGTTCCTAATTCTAAGAACCAAAGCCAAGTGGTCACTAAAAAATACTTTTTTGTAATAAATCTCCATCACTTCAGAACTTAACCCTTCCCTCATTAACACAAAATCTATTCGGCTCTGTTTTAAAACATCACCCACCCAACCTGTTCTGGAGAACTCCCTTTTTATGGGGTTCCGATCTCTCCATAAGTCTCTCAAATTTAAGTTTGCCATCATTTTTACAATCATCCCTCTGGAGTTATCATCCTTAAAGGTCATCTGGGGTGAAATGTCCATCCGAGATAAAAATACATTAAAATCCCCCACTATACAAGGGTTTTCCACCTCTGCCACTTCAGTGAATAACCACCGAAAAAACTCGTGATGCTTGCAATGATCGTTCGGTGCATAGATATTAAAGAGATCGCAATTAAATTCCTCCATTTTTACCTTTAGCCTTAAAAATCTCCCCTCAGTGTCCTTGTCCACCAAGGCAACGTTCTCTTTTATGGACGGACTCACCAAAACAGCCACCCCTCTACGGTTATTGTTTGCACAACTTGCAAACACCTCTCCCTTCCAAACCTTCCGAACTCTTTCTAGGATATCCTCATCCCAAAAGGTTTCTTGCAGACACAACGGGCTCAATTTTGCCAGGCCCGAGGAGGCGGGATTGGAGGCATGTGAAGTGTTAAAATCGCAAAAAATGGCGTGCGGCTCCGATCCCGCCTCCAACCCGCCTCCGAGCAATTTTCCCAGAATCGGGGTTTCAGACCCCGTTTCCATCCCGCCTCCAAGAAGCGGGATAGGCCCTTAAGGCCCTTAACAACCACTTAATTGCCTCTATAATCCAATTTTGAGAGGTCTTTCTGATTTTACCACTTTTCCCACGTCCTACACGCCTCCTCTGGAACACGCCAGTGAATCCTGGCGGCCTCACAAGTGGACTGCTTAGCAACAGCTGCAGCTCCACCATTAAAAAGGAGTTTTCAGCAATCATCATTTGCAGGTGGCAGAACTTTGTGTCTCAGGTCTGGGGGAACTTTTAGCAGGCCTACTCATTGTTGTGGAAGTTTGGAGCCTGAGACCCATCTCCAGTGTGACCTCCTGGGAAACCCCTCTCGCCACCTTGACTGAGCGCTTCCTCAACTGAGGCATATACCAGAAGCATGGGAACCATTTATTTCCTTTCCTCCTGGACATCAGATTCGGAGAAGACCAGCCGCGGCAGCAGCAGAACCATGAACAACAGCAGCGCCAACAGCAGGAGCAACAACAGGCGCGCCAACCTGCTGCTCACCCACCTGAAACTGCACAGGCCAGAAGGCGCCAGCGCGCGACCACATTGCTGCCCGGGATGCAAGGGATGCACTCATGTTGGCCAGATTTGCTTAGCCTGCACAATCAAACACTTTTGTCTCGCCCCTTCTTACCAGAGCATTGACAATGGACAAGAACCTACGGATTCCTATCACTCTGACCACCATACTGACAATTGCAAGTCGCCTTAAGCCCTCAATGTGAAAGTCCCATTTGCAAAATGACACAGGCCACAACTTCAACAGTTTGCCATCAAATCTGTTTATGATACCATGACAAGGATGGCTGGTCCAAATACAATACATCACAGCACCCAAGTGACTACCCTTGTGACTACTTGTGCATTATCTTCCTCTTACGTGTGCTCCTACGTGGTGCTTCCCCTGTGGCTTCAGCAGATGTAGAGGCCCCTTGCTCACTTTCTTGCTGCTCCTGTCTCGACGCCTTTGGCGGGCGTCCTCTGGGGTTGCGAACCTGTGAGGGCTCGGCAACAGTCTGCTGCTCCTGAGGCTGTGCAGGGGCTGAGATGCCCATCTCAGTTGGGTGAGGACTCTGGTGGGGCTCTGACCGAGGGCTTTGCAGTGGCATGGTCATGTGAGCGCTTGGAGAGGAGCCCCCACTTCCTTGTTGTCTGCCACCAACATCCCTCTCATGGGTCAGCCCCACTTCAGAGCTAGCAAGTGGCTTGAAAGCACCTTGCTGCACTTCAGGGGGGCCATGAGGACCCGTTTCTGCACTGGAAATCCAACTCCAGAGGACTTCCATGAAGGTCTGGTTTCTATGCTCAATAGCTGACCGTCGCTCCTCAAGAGATGTTATTCTATTCTGAACAATGACCATGTTTTCAAGACCCTGGCGACTAAGCTCCTCCATGGCCGTAGCCATCCTCTCCTCTACCGTAGCCATCCTCTCCTCTACGGTAGCCAGCCTTACCACGGAGTTAGCCATCCTTTCCACGGAGGTTGCCATCCTTTCTGCGGTGATGCGTTCATGCGCCAATGCCTCCACAAAGGCTCTGCTCATGTTCGCGATGGACTCCTCCATTCGCTCCACACTCGCAGCGACCCTGGAGACAAAACCTGCCAGAAACTCCTGCACCTGTTCCTGGAGTTCCAGCACCGCTCTCCTTCTGGATGGACCCGGAGGCACAGGGTCGACATGCAGCTGAGCCGAGCTGGCAGAGTCCTGCGCCCTCCGACGAGGACTCTCCACTGATGTCCCTGTCTCCACCATCTGCTGATGCTCACTTGTGATCTGTGATACACCAGGTGCCAACACTACTCCATCTCGCGAAGGTCCCACCGAGGTGTGAGTGTCTGCGCTGGTGCTGGGTACGCTGAATTCTGCTGACGCTGCGCCTTCAGAGGTTGCAGCTTCCTCTGAGGAGTGTGGAAGCTCAGGCTCTTCCTCCTGGACAGTGGGGACGTGGGCTTTCGATGGTCCTGTTGGGGAGTAAAGGAAAGAGTTAGAGATGTGAGGTCAAGGTTACATGCACATTGAATAGTGCAGATGATCATAAGTCAATCTGTTAGAGCATCAGAATCATTATCAGTGACTCATGCAATGTCAGTGAGAGAGATACCAAACTATTCTGTCACCAGCTTGCTGTGATGTGCCCGTCTGTCCGTCCCCCACTTGGGAATCCTCCTCGATCCCGGCGATTTCCAGGGCCGCCTCCCCCCAGGCGGTGAGCTGGGCTACTGAGGGTGGCCCTCCTCCTGTCATGGCTCTTGCCCTCTTATTGTGGGCTCTCTTTTCCTGCAATGAGGGACACAAGTGGAGATGGAGTGAGAATGAAGGAGTGAGTGTGGAGAATGCATAGCATAGATACTTAGAAGGAGACAAAGGGCCCTCCCTGTGTGTTGTAAGTTGTTGTTGTTGTTGCATCACAGTGATAGGGAGTGTGAGGGCTACATGGTCGAATAGTTAAGTGAATGTGACCATAGAGAGAGAGGCAATGGGTAAGGGTGCAGGGATGTAACTGTCAAGTGGGATGTGGAGGAAGAGGTTAGCAAAGCAGAGTGCTGGTGAGGAGAGGTGATGGGGATCAGATTGAGGGAGATGGGAAAGTCATACTCACTTTTCCTGTGCGGAGAAGTTCATGAAACCTCTTCCTGCATTGCAGCCAGGTTCTGCGGCTCATCGATATGGAGTTGACCTCCTGGGCCACTTGCAGCCACACAGCTTTAGTCTGCTGGGGTGGCTTTTTTCTCCCTGAGGAAGGGAAGAGCACCTCCTTATTAGATCTTGCTCCCTCCACTAGAGCTTGGAGGGAGGGCTCATCGAAGCATGGAGCACACTTTTGCTTGCTGGTGGACATAGTCGATCAATGAATTCCTTACTACAATCACCATAAAGTTTGCAGTCTCCAGAAGAAGCAAGGCTGCTTGCAGGCCTTAAATCCAGCAGCACTGATGACGTCATCGGAGGCGACTTTCTGTATGAAAAGACTCATTGGGCCAGGGGTTCCCACAAGCTGGAAATCAATTGCCCAATTAGGGGAAAATCGCACTTTTTCCCCACTTCACTTCGGAGTCGGGGTCCTGACACGAAAACCACCTGACACGTACCAGCCCGCCCACACTGGCAAAATCCAGCCCAACAAGTCCGTGCCTTTAAAACACGGCAACAACTGCTGCAATTTCTTCTCACCCCTCAGTCCATTCACATTAATCGAGACCAATGTAATCATGGCTCCGAATAAGGGAAGTATGCCTGATAATCTCCCCATCATTTAATCTCTGACCCTTCCCTCCTCTCATGCTCCTTCCCAACTTTTCGGGCAGCTGTTGCTTTCTCCTGCAGCCTCCGGCTCTTTTTCACCTCCTGTTTGAACCTTCCCTGCAGTTTCAGCCTCTTCCTTACATTAGGTTTGGGCCGAGGAGCTGCCCCTTCTCCCACCTTCTGCCCCTCACTAACCTTTCCCTTTCCACATGATGCCACCCCACCTCCCACTTCCATGTCTCTGTCCCCCTCTGACTCCTCACTCTCGAGCTCTTCTGTAACCTCCCGTCCCTGCTCCCCGTCAGATACATAACTCCCTTAGAGAGTCTTCCTGCTATCACGGTTTCTCCAGTACTGCCGCTCCCTTCGGCCTCATCTCCACCGCTGACCCTTGCTCCCCATTTCTTCTCTCTCTGGGACAATGGCGCACCTATATTGCTCCCTTCTGGCGTCCTTGTCTCCCCGCTCCAATCCTGCTGCCCCTTTAAGGCTCCTGCCTCTTGCACCCTCTCCTTGTCTTGCCCCCTCCTGCTCCCTGAGATGTCCGACTCCCCGCCTTTCTTTGGAGTACTTACACTTACCCTGCACCCCGCTCCCGCCTCCTCTCCCCCCGCCGACACCAGATTCTTTAGGGAGAGCTGAACTGTATTATGGCTCAACTCTGCCCTCGACCCGTGCTGCCCTCTGCTGTCATTGTCCTTTTCCACCGTACTCAGTGTGTTTTCCACCATCTCCATCCTGTTCTCTGCTCTGCAATTTTCTGCCTCTTCCTGCGCTCTTTTCACTTCCATTCACCAGCTGTGTCCTCCGCCTGCTCTGCTCCTCCAGCCGCTCCACTCACACCTCCTGCTCCTTCTCCCATCTCCTCAGCACTCAAGGGGCTTCCTTCTGTCTCACACTCACAACGGGTGGGGCCTTTGTGACACACCCCACAGCTCTCCGCCTTGCAGCTCCAAGTGATGTGTCCAGACTCGCCGCAATTATAACAGTACAAGTCTGGACAGCTTCTGACAAGATGGTCGTGTCCAAGACAATAATAATAAACCTTCACCTGGTTATCATGCAGTACCCGGAGGTACTGCACGCCTTCCACTGTCTCGAATTTCATGCTATACGGCAATGACTTCACCCCCTCTGAGAACCGTACCATTACATAATGGGTTCCATCTGCTACCCGTGTTCCTGGATAGTATCTCCTCTTTTTGATTAGCACATCGTCCTCAATATAAACCGGCAAGTTTAAGAATGAGGCCACCACCTCTTCAGAATATAGCAGAGATACCTCCACGAACTTATCTCCAACCTTCAAACTGAGTAAAAGTCTTTCCACCTCCTCTCGGCCACTGACCGTCACCTCGAACCCAACATTCGGCTTTGGTCAACAGGCAAAGTAGCTTCCCTCACGGCAGTCCTCATGTACCGCCTGGATAATATCCCAAGCTCGTATCTCCTTATCCTCGCACTGAACCACCACCATGTTTTCTTTTCCAAACCTCCTGCAGTCCCGGCCCAAATCTTTGGGCCTTTTTTCTCCCTTCCCCCAACATTTTCTCCCCTGATTAAATTCATCCCGGGAACACTGTCCTCTGAGGGGCCCGGCACTACTTTTACAAACTCACTCCAACTCCCTGCAGTAATCAAGCAACCAGCAGCACCTGCTCACTCCTAGCCCCTCCCACCTGGAGAGTGCTACCAACTGAGCCACAGCTGACACTTTAGAGCCTGGAGCTGATGCACGTCTTCAGATCGCACAAAGGAAGAGTTCGTCCATTCAGGGTCACGCTGTGTTGGAGATGAGAGCCCAGATTTTAACTCCTCCATTTCTAATGAGAACAGGGCGTGCAGGGGATTAAGTTACACAACAGCGTTCTTACCTCCATGTTCACGTTGCGCTCTCGCCGGTCGCAATTTTTATTTATTCCTGGGTTTTGGGAGGCATGTGAGGCCTTCGCCGGGCCTCATAAACATTCAAAGGTTGGCATCCGATGATGTGATTCAGACCCTGATGCGGCTTTAACCCCAGGCCGCGTGTGTCAGGCCGGAGAAAGGGGCCACGAATTGGATCTGGGGCCGGATGAGGCCTGGGTAAATGATGTTTTAAATGCTTTAAAGGTTTCCTTGTTGGCCAGGAGGAGCAGGAGCCCCACAAGGAACCCTTGGGCCTCCCCTGCCCCGGGCTTCCCTTCCCGTTCCCGCTCCCGTGATCACCTCTGACCCCCGCCCACCCCATCACTCACCTTGCCAGGGACTGTTTCCTTGTCATTTCCTTTTTTTAAATTCATTCATGGGATGTGGGCGTCGCTGGCAAAGCCAGCATTTATTGCCCATCCCTAATTGCCCTTGAGAAGGTGGTGGTGAGCTGCCTTCTTGAACCGCTGCAGTCCATGTGGTGAAGGTACTCCCACAGTGCTGTTAGGGAGGGAGTTCCAGGATTTTGAACCAGCGACAATGAAGGAACGGCGATATACTTCTAAGTCAGGATGGTGTGTAACTTGGAGGGGAACTTGGAGGTGGTGGTGTTCCCATGCGCCTGCTGCCCTTGTCCTTCTAGGTGGTAGAGGTCGCGGGTTTGGGAGGTGCTGCCGAAGAAGCCTTGGCGAGTTGCTGCAGTGCATCTTGCAGATGGTACACACTGCAGCCACGGTACACCGGTGGTGGAGGGAGTGAATGTTTAAGGTGGTGGATGGGGTGCCAATCAAACGGGCTGCTTTGTCCTGGATGGTGTCGAGCTTCTTGAGTGTTGTTGGAGCTGCACTCATCCAGGCAAGTGGAGAGTATTCCATCACACTCCTTACTTGTGCCTTGTAGATGGTGGAAAGGCTTTGGGGAGTCAGGAGGTGAGACACTGGCCGCAGAATACCTAGCCTCTGACCTGCTCTTGTTGCCACAGTATTTATGTGGCTGGTCCAGTTAAGTTTCTGGTCAATGGTAACCCCCAGGATGTTGATGGTGGGGGATTCGGCGATGGTAATGCTGCTGAATGTCAAGGGGAGGTGGTTAGACTCTCACTTGTTGGAGATAGTCATTGCCTGGCACTTCTGTGGCACGAATGTTACCTGCCACTTATCAGCCCAAGCCTGAACGTCGTCCAGGTCTTGCTGCACGCGGGCATGGACTGCTTCATTATCTTTCATTGTATCAGAATTATTCTGCCCCTTCTTCAATATGTAATTCTTCAAACTTAGGGAAAATTGGAACAGGAGGAGGCCATTCAACCCCTCCAGCCTGTTCCAACATTCAATTAGATCGTACCTCAACTCCATCTACCCACCTTAGCTCCATATCCCCTGATACCCTTACCTAACAAAAATCTATCATGCTCAATCTTGAAAGCGCCAATTGACCCCCAGCATCCACAGCCATTTGGAGGAGAGTCCAGATTTCCACTACCCTTTCTATACAAAAGTACTTCTTGATTTCACTCCTAAGTAAAATCAAAATGAAAGGATTGAAATTATGAGATTCCTGCCCCACCAATGGAATGTGGTGCAGCAGAACACCCTACTGAACAGCACTGTGGGAGCACCTTCACCATATGGACTGCAGCGGTTCAAGAAGGAGGTTCACCACCACCTCCTCAAAGGCAATTAGGGATGGACAATAAATGCTGGCCTTGCCAGTGACGCCCACATCCCATGAATGGATAATAAAAAAATAGAAAAAGACTGGTCCAGTCATTCAATCATCACATACAAATGGTGGCTGTGCTTCATTATGATTCTCATTCCTTGTTGTCTTTATGAGTGTACTGATGTTTCAAGATGGCTCCTGGGCTGGCAGCTCCTCTGAGCTGCTCTTCTCTTCAACTGTATCTGTGGTCATCCTTGGCCCTTTCTTCCCCCAATCTCCTCTCTTCAATTGCTTAAGATACCCTGCCTCTGATAGTGAAGGTATTTCAACCCAAACTACAAGTTTAAACCACAAGTTTAAAGCTCCACCTGCAGAGTCCACTGCCCATCCCCCGGCCCGGCGTGTCTTGGTTCTCATACAATAGCGAAGTACTGCGGATGCTGGAAATCTGAAATAACAACAGAAAACGCTGGAAAAACTCAGCAGGCCAGGCAGCATCCGTGGAGAGAGAAACAGAGTTAACGTTTCAGGTCCTTCAACTGCTGGAACTCTGCTGAAACTTGCCCTCCATCACTGGATTCCTCGCAGACAGGACCTCGCTGACTACATGGTTTGACTCAGCGGCTGTGGCGCTGCTTTGTTTTTCAGTCACTTCAAGTCTTAAGCTGCGGAATTCTTTTGTCAAATTAGTTTCCGATCTCCTGGACTTCTCCGGACATCTAGACAACGTTTCTGCTTTGAACTACACTGGATTACACTATGTTTCTGCACTGGACTACACTGGATTACACTACAAGACTTACCTGCTATGTCTCTATCTCTGCTGCAAAAAGATTTTTACCTTTAAACTGCGGCTGTGTCTCTGCTGAACTGGCTCTACTGGTTTTTCAGTTCTGCTGGCTTGCAGGTAACAGCTGCTGCTCCACTTGCTGTCCGGTGACTCGTTCTACCGGTTTTCAGCTTTGCTGGTCGCTGGCTTGTGGTTTTACTTTTCCTCCGCCGCTTTGATCTACGGTGACCTCCAACTTGCATCAATTTAGGCATCATCTTTCTGCATCGCTACCGACTCTCATTCCTACGGCAACAATCTCCATCCTCGAACTCTACCCTTCAAATAGCTTCTGGACTTCACTCACCTGCTTTGGACAGCGGTTCGTCGATGCTCCGTACCGGCCCCATCCTGCTCATGTTGGCTTGTCTTTCCATGGGACCTCTGACTTTGACCCTGGTCTCCCTACTACTGTCTCCAACCTATTCCCTGCTACCAGGAAATAGGTATTCCATTAATTACTACATTTAAACAGGCCTATGTAACCTGAGCTTTTCCCGTGTCCATTCGCGTGCGCACTTTGGCTGCCGCTCCGGACCCGAGCCATTGAATACTTTTCCACTTTTTCCCCCCTCTTTTCCTTTCTCTCTATCCCTCTCCTGTCGTCATGCCTCCTTTCATCTCTCCTCTCTCGGATATTCTGCCCTCCCAAATCCCTACCCCAGTCCTTCATTACTCTTGGACCTTCCTACTCTCCTGCCGCCATCCCAGGCTTGACTCCCTCTTAGATAAGCCTACAGCTTCCCTCTGTACCTCTCTTGGCATCCTACGAAGGGCCCATCGAGGCACCCGTCGCTGCCTCCTTACGAGCAGCAACCCCAACTGTCTCATCCTACTCTCTCGCTGACCTTCCCACCCAGCGCACCCACTGGGGACAAATCTTGCCGATCTCCTCCCCATCCAACTCATCCTCCCCAGCACTGACCCTGTGGATGCTGGCAGTGGGGCAGCCATCACCGACCCTCTCCGCATCTCCCTCCAGAATGTCCATTCACTTGCGAACAATGCCCTTGCCATCCATGAGCTTATCGTGGATGATTGCATCGACATCATGGCCCTGACGGAAACATAGTTGAGCGGTGATGACACCTTACCCTTAAATGAAGCCTCCCCGCCTGGCTATACCTTCCACCACTTGCTCCGCTCAGACCACCGTGGTGGCAGTGTGGCTCTCATCACCAAATCACACCTTGGTCTGTCCCCCTATTCCTCCTGCAGTTTCTCCTCCTTTGAGCATCTCACCTTAGTCCACCCCTCTGACCTCTCATTTAAAATTCTCGTTCTCTGCCGCCCACCCAAGTACCATAAAAATGTTATTACTGAGATATCTTCACTGCTTTCCTCCCTCAGCCTCTGTACTGAACGACTTCTCATCCTCGGTGATTTCAACCTCCATCTCAATTCATCATGCTCTCTCTCCTCTGAGTTCACGAGCCTCCTATCCTCCCTTAATCTCTCCCTCCATGTAAACTCCCCAACCCATATTCACGGCCACCCCCTCGACCTTGCCATCTCTCGTGGTCTCGCTACTCCCATCGTGTCAATTGCAGATAAGGCCATCTCTGACCATTTCCTCGTTTCGCTCTCCACCCACATACCCCTTCCACCCTCACCAACCCTACTTCCTCCTGTGTCTGCCCCGGAAAAAACTCTCTCTCAACTCTATTACAACTGCACTTATGAAATCCCAAGTGTCCAGCCTTTGGCCCTCCATTCACCATGACATTTTTGCAGCTACCGATCTGCTCAACTACACCCTCACCACTATCTTTGATGCCCTAGTCCCTATTAAAACAATTACTCTCTCTCACCCTGGCCGCTTCCCCTGGTACGGCCCCTCATCTTCGCTCCCTTAAGTCCAAGGGACGCAGACTTGAACGAATATGGCGGACAACTGGTTTAGCCATTCACTGCCAGATCTGGCTGGACCACATAAAGCATTATCGGATCCTGCTCTCGTCTGCCAAAATTGTTCACTATTCCAGAATCATTCTGGAATGCAAAGATAAACCCCAGCTCCTATTCTCCACTGCTAACCGTCTTCTTAAACCCCTCTCCCCTGTCTCCTCATGGACTTCTTTCTCTCTAAGATTGAGACCATCCATTCAGCTGCCTCTGCCACTACCCTTCCTTCCCCTAGCCCACTGGACCAAGCTTCCTCTAAGGTTCCCCCCTGCCCTAGCCCTGAACTCACATCTTTCTCCAGTTTCTCTCCGATCTCCCCTCCTGACTTCTCCGCGCTCATCTTGTCCATGAGACCCACCTCCTGCTCCCTCGACCCTATTCCCACCAAACTTCTGACCACCCAACTTCATTTTCTGGCTCCCATGTTAGCTGACATTGTTAACGGTTCTCTCTCCCTCAAATCTGCCGTCATCACCCCTCTCCTCAAAAAAATAACCCTTGACCCCTCCATCCTTGCAAACTACCACCCCATCTCCAACCTCCCTTTCCTCTCCAAAGTCCTTGAACGTGTTGTCACCTCCCAAATCTGTGCCCATCTTTCCCGCAACTCCATGTTTGAATCCCTCCAATCAGGTTTCCGCCCCTTGCCACAGTACCGAAACGGCTCTCATCAAAGTCACAAATTACATCCTTTGTGACTGTGACAAAGGTAACCTATCTCTCCTCATCCTTCTTGACTTGTCTACAGCCTTTGACACGGTTGACCACTCCATCCTTCAACGCCTCTCCACCATCGTCCAGCTGGGTGGGACTGCACTCGTCTGGTTCCATTCTTATCTATCTAATCGTAGCTAGAGAATCACCTGCAACGGCTTCTCTTCCCACTCCCGCATCGTTACCTCTGGTGTCCCCCAAGGATCTATCCTTGGCCCCCTCCTATTCCTCATCTACATGTTGCCCCTTGGCGACATCATCCAAAAACACAGCGTCAGTTTCCACATGTACGCTGACAACACCCAGCTCTACCTCACTATCACTTCTCTCGACCCCTCCACGGTCTCTAAATTGTCAGACTGCTTGTCCGACATACAGTTCTGGATGAGCAGAAATGTTCTCCAGTTGAATATTGGGAAGACCGAAGCCATTGTTTTCGGTCCCCGCCACAAACTCCGTTCCCTAGCCACTGACTCCATTCCTCTCCCTAACATCTGTCTGAGGCTGAACCACACTGTTCGCAACCTTGGTGTCATACTTGACCCTGAAATGAGCTTCCGACCACATATCCGCAGCATAACTAAGACCACCTATTTCCACCTCCGTAACATCGCCCGTCTCTGCCCTTGCCTCAGCTCATCTGCTGCTGAAACCCTCATCCATGCCTTTGTTACCTCTAGACTTGACTATTCCAACGCACTCCTGGCTGGCCTCCCACATTCTACCCTACCTAAACTTGAGGTCATCCAAAACTCGGCTGCCCGTGTCCTAACTCACACTAAGTCCCGTTCGCCCATCACCCCCTGTGCTCGCTGACCTA
The DNA here is from genome assembly GCA_030390025.1 of Squalus acanthias. NCBI lineage: Eukaryota > Metazoa > Chordata > Chondrichthyes > Squaliformes > Squalidae > Squalus > Squalus acanthias. Next base: position 1,150,388 of record CM059451.1, on the reverse strand, counting down.
CATTGGCTCCCAGTTAAGCAACGCCTTGATTTCAAAATTCTCATCCTTGTTTTCAAATCCCTCCATGGCCTCGCCCCTCCCTATCTCTGTAACCTCCTTTAGCCCCCCGAGATATCTGTGCTCCTCTAATTCTGCCCTCTTGAGCATCCCTGATTATAATCGCTCAACCATTGGTGGCCGTGCCTTCTGTTCCCTCGGCCCTGAGCTCTGGAATTCCCTGCCTAAACCTCTCTTTCCTCCTTTAAGATGCTCCTTAAAACCTACCTCTTTGACCAAGCTTTTGGTCACCTGCCCTAATTTCTCCTTATGTGGCTCGGTGTCACATTTTTTTGTCTTTTAATACTCCTGTGAAGCACCTTGGGATGTTTTACGTTAAAGGCGCTATATAAATACAAGTTGTTGTTGTTGTTGATCGTCAGTTGTACCAGGATTTTGACCCAGCGATGATGAAGGAACGGCGATATATTTCCAAGTCAGGATGGTGTGTGACTTGGAGGTGGTGGTGTTCCCATGCGCCTGCTGCCCTTGTCCTTCCAGGTGGTAGAGGTTGTATAAGATTTGATGTAGCTCCCCCCCTAGTTATATATGTATATAGAATCATAGAAACTTACAGCATAGAAGGAGGTCATTCAGCCCATCGTGACTGTGCTGGCTCTTTGAAAAAGCAGTCGTGGTTCGTCCCACATCCCTGCTTTTTGTTTGTGACCCTGTAAGTTTCCAATCCTCAAGTGCCTGTCCAACTCCCTTCTAAAATTATTTATGGAATCAGCTTCCACCACCTTTTCAGGTCAAGCGTTCCAGATCCCCACAACTCAGAGTAAAAAAAATTCTTCTCTCGATCTTTTGCCAATGATTTTGAATCTATGACCTCTGGTTATTGAGGCAGTCGCCAGAGGGAATGATTTTTCTCTATCTACTCTATCAAAACCTCTCATCGCCTTGAAAACCTCTATTAGGTCACCTCGACCATTCCTTCCTTGAGTATGAATTGAAACATAATCAAAGTTACATGCTCTGTTGAAGATTTTGTTCATGGAATAAAACTTATTCATTATAGGACAGAGTAATTTCAGATAACGTTTTTGTTAATGTTCCAAGGATAACAGTCCTAACTTTTCTCTGCACCCTTTCTAAGGTCTTTACATCTTTCCTGAAGTGTGGGGCCCAGAATTGTCCACAATACTCCAGCTGAGGCCTAACCAGTGATTTATAAAGTTCTAGCATGAGCTCTTTGCTTTTATATTCTATTCCTCTTTTTATAAATCCAAGTAGCCCACATGCTTTTTTAACCACCTTATCAACTTGCCCTGCCACCTTTAAGGATTTGTGTACATGGACACTTTTCAAAATCATGCTATTTATAGTACATTGGGAGTGAAATTGGAGGGGCGCCAATGGCTCTGCGGGATCGTGGCTGCCTTGCTGGTCCAGGTAGGTACTTTTTCTATTGCAGAGCCTGCAGCGATGGCCTTTCCCTTTAAGGGAGGGAAGGAGCCTTTGAGCGCGGTGGCACTGCACGGCCCAGTGTGCAACGCTGCTGAAGTCTCCGCCCCGCCTGCTGCCCATTGCGCTCCAAGAAGGAAGTGGAGCTTGATTTAGTGCTTCACTTCCTTGGAGCGCAAATCCGAATTTTTTTAAAGTTTGGAAACATTAGCGCCTGGCGCTAATTTTTCAAACTTTTAGGGGGAAAAATTCAGCTGCTTGCGCCTCCCGTTAGCGCCTTCAGAGGGCGCTAATGGGGCGTAAAGCAGCTAACGCCCGGGCGCAGCGCCGCCCACGCCTTCCGTAAAATTCAGCGGGAGGTTAGCGGCGGCGCCAGCCGGTAGCGCCCTGTGGCGCTGCGCCGCCGGCGATGACGTCATCGCCGTGTGCAGCACCCCGCTCGCGCTCCAGCCGCGATCTTCAGTCGCGCCCCCTGATTTACCGCCAGACGCTATGTCCGACGGGTTCAGGGAGGCGTACGTGCGGCCGGGGCGGCGATATTTAAAGGGGAGGTGGCAGGCGGCCATTTTTGTTGCTGGCCGCCTGCCAGCACCTGCCCCCGTTGCTGTCCCCGGCCCCCGTGAAGCCCCCCCACCGTGAAGTGCCGGCTGCGCTCCAAGAGCCCGGCACTTCTCTTGAGTGCCGGGCTCTTTTGCCGGCACTCCCGATCCCTGGGGGCCCAGCTGGGCCCCGGTTCGCGCTGCGCAGGGCCCCTCCCCTTTAAGAAGGGGAGGAAGGCCTGCAATACCGCGGCGCGACGTGCCACAGCGCCTGGCGCTGCAGCACGTAGCGCCAGGATATTCCCTCGCAGCGCCCCAAGAGGGATGCGGGGTGCTTCCAGTGGCGCCCCGCTTCCCTCTTGGGGCGCAACCACTGAAGTTCCGGCGCGGGGCCGCTAATTTTTTCGGGGCGCTACTTCGAGGTTAGCGCCCCAAATGGGGCGCGACTCAATTTTTAGCCCTTAAGATTTAGCGCCCCAAACGGGGCGATAGTGAATTTCTCCCCCATTGTCTTTTCATATTAGTCCTCCCAAAGTGCATCACTTCACACTTCTCTGCATTGAACTCCATCTGCCAGGGTTCTGCCCAGTTCACCATCCTGTCAATGTTATCCTGAAGCCTATAACTATTCTCATCATGATCTACTGCTTTGCCAAGTTTTGTATCATCTGCAAACTTTATAATGCTGCTCCCTACACCCGAGTCTAGGTTGTTTATAAAAATTGAAAAGAGCGATGGATCCAAAACTGACCCTTGGGGAACACCACTGCAAACCACCTCCCAGTCTGAAAAACATCCCTCCACCACCACCCTCTGCTTCCTGTCACTGAACCAATTCCATATCCAGACCGCCACTTTCCCCTTAATTCCATGGGCTGCCATCTTCTTAATAAGCCTCCTGTGTGGCACTTTGTCGAATGCCTTCCGAAAGTCAATGGGGGAGAAATTCGGTATCGCCCCATTTGGGGTGCAATTATTGGCCGGGCGCAAAGTTTAGCGCCTGGCAATAATTATCGCCACCGACTGCAAACTTGACTTCTATCGCCCCTGGAGGTAATTGGAGCGCTAAATCAGGCGCTACACACCTCTCTTAAGGCGCTAACGCCAAGGAGCGAGGCGCTAACTCAGAGTGCTGGCGAAGCTCAGGTGATGTCAGTCAGCAATGGAACACAGACACACTGGCGCCGGCCAATTCTTAAAGGGGAGGGTCGATCTTGCTCTCCATCCACATCGTGCTCATTGCAGCCTTGAATCTCGGCCTGGAGAGAACTGTACATCAAATCTGCTAGAAAGAACAATGAAGAGGACCAGGGAAAAAGCTCAGAGTGCAGCCCCCATAGTCTCTTCTAAATCGATGCAAGGAAGGTCAAATTAAAATGAACCTGCAAAGTGTTGCACAGTACCCAAAACTCCTTCACACAGCGTTGAATCTCTCCAGAAGTCTCTCTTTCTCTCTCAGAATGCGTGGTGCAAAAATGTCGCCGACAAAAAAAGGCAGGAAGAGGCCGTCTTTAAATAGCGCTCCCCCAGTCCCTTCCCGACTACAAAACGTTCCCCTCTACCTGTCGTTGCTCGCAGCAGGCGGAACGGCAGGGGGCGCCACTCAATGTCCGGGGCGCTACACGCTCGACAGACGTCACGATCTGCGGGCGCAGGAGATCGTGGCGGTAGTGTTTAGCACCGCCGCAAAATGCCTGGTCAATTTTGCGAGCGGTGCAAACATTGCCATGCCCGGGCGCTAGTTGCTTTGCGCCCCGTTAGCGCCCTCTTGGGGCGCTAACGGGAGGTGCAAAGCAACCGAATTTCCCCCCCGCCATATATACAACATCTACTGCACTACCTTGATCAACCTTGATCTATACGCTGTTAGAAAACCATTGTTTCAGAGTGATACATATTTTTATTAATGATAAAATATTACCACTGAAGGGCTTATGGGAGGGGAGATTTTCTGCCTCGGCACTCCCAGTGCACCCCGAGAGCACATTTCGGGAAATTGCACGCCCCCCAGCCTATGATTTTGAGTCCACTAAAGTCACGGGCTGGGCATGTGCAATGTACCTTCTATATCACTCAGCTCGACACTAGAAAGTACCATTACATAAGAACATAAGAAATAGGAGCAGGAGTCAGCCAATCGGCCCCTCGAGCCTGCTCCGCCATTCAATAAGATCATGGCTGATCCAATCTTGGCCTCAACACCACTTTCCCGCACTCTCCCCATACCCCTCGACTCCCTTGTAGTTCAAATGTCTGTCAATCTCCGCCTTGAATATATTCAATGACCCAGCCTCCACAGCTCTCCGGGGTAGAGAATTCCAAAGATTCACGACCCTCTGAGAGAAGAAATTCCTCCTCATCTCCGTCTTAAATGGGCGACTGCTTATTCTGAAACTATGCCCCCTAGTTCTAGATACCCCCACTAGGGGAAACATCCTTTCAGCATCCACCCTGTCAATCCCCCTCAGAATCTTATATGTTTCAATAAGATCATCTCTCATTCTTCTGAACTCCAATGAGTATAGGCCCAACCTGCTTAACCTTTCGTCATATGTCAACCCCTTCATCCCAGGAATCAACCTAGTGAACCTTCTCTGAACTGCCTCCAATGCAAGTATATCCTTCCTTAAATATGGAGACCACAACTGTACGCAGTACTCCAGGTGTGGTCTCACCAGCGCCCTGTAAAGTTGCATCAAAACTTCCCTACTTTTATACTCCATACCCTTTGCAATAAAGGCCAACATTCCATTAGCCTTCCTAATTACTTGCTGTACCTGCATGCTAACTTTTTGTGTTTCATGTACAAGGACCCCCAGATCCCTTTGTACCGCAGCATTTTGTAGTCTCACTCCATTTAAATAATAATTTGCTTTTTCATTCTTCCTTCCAAAGTGGATAACCTCACATTTTCCCACATTATACTCCATCTGCCAAATTTTTGCCCACTCACTTAACCTATCTATATCCCTTTGCAGACTCTTTGTGTCCTCCTCACAACTTGCTAACCCACCCATCTTTGTATCATCAGCAAATTTGGCTACAGTACACTCGGTCCCTTCATCCAAGTCATTAATATAGATTGTAAATAGTTGAGGCCCCAGCACTGATCCCTGTGGCATCCCACTAGTTACTGGTTGCCAACCAGAAAATGACCCATTTATCCCGACTCTCTGTTTTCTGTTAGTTAGCCAATCCTCTATCCATGCCAAAATATTACCCCCAACACCATGAGCTCTTATCTTGTGCAGTAACCTTTTATGTGGCACCTTATCGAATGCCTTCTGGAAATCCAAATACATCACATCCACTGGTTCCCCTTTATCCACCCTGTTTGTTACATCCTCAAAGAACTTAGCAAATTTGTCAAACATGATTTCCCTTTCATAAAACCATGTTGACTCCGCTTGATTGTCTTATGATTTTCTAAATGTCCTGCTATTACCTCCTTAATAATGGATTCCAGCATTTTCTCAATGACAGATGTTAGGCTAACTGGCCTATAGTTTCCTGCTTTCTGTCTCCCTCCTTTCTTGAATATGGGCATTATATCTGCGGTTTTCCAATCCGCTGAGACCTCTCCAGAATTCAGGGAATTTTGGTAGATTACAACCAATGCATCCACTATCTCTGCAGCCACTTCTTTTAAGACCCTAGGATGCACGCCATCAGGTCCAGGGGACTTGTCGGCCTTTAGCCCCATTAATTTGCCTAGTACTTTTTCTCTAGTGATTACCACAAGGGGGTGGGGCGGGGGGGGGGGGGGGTGTTTCTCCCTGTGTTAACAGTAAAAAGGCAGCTTCATAAACAATCTACTATAAACCAAAACCTGAAAAATTATGCGTGCCATGAGTCAGTTAGTGTGCCCAGGATTAACAAATACCCTCTAATTATGGTATCAACCACTGGCGATCATGAGGGACGCCCACCTAATCCCCATTTTTGAAAGGTGGAAAATTCCATGCCACAGACTAATGGAATAGGCTAAAACTAATAGGCAGGTTTATATACACTCCGAAGAATACATAGTATCTGTCTGTGTCTCACTGCTTCTGAGAGCAATGTTCGCACTAAGATGCGCGCGCATGCAGCCGCGCAGTAATCTGAAAGGTCCCGCGCAGGCTGCTCACCGGCTTTTACAGTGTGAATACCGTGCACGCACCGAAATTTAAAGGGACCGCGCATTAAAAGAAACAGGCCTCACAGAACGAAGCGCAGTTTACGGGGAACATTGACGGAGAGTACTGTACGTAAAAACAATAAAGGACAGAATCAGATCACAAGAGGTAAAAATACCCTTTTGAGAGCATATTATATTTATTTGAGCAAAATTGGCAATTTTTGTGTGATAACGCTCCTGTGAAGCGCCTTGGGACATTTTACTACATTAAAGGTGCTATATAAATACAAGTTGTTGCTGTTATTACAAACACTGCAATGATTATGACAGGGAATGCTAATAAGAAGTTAAACACAAATCATTTGAGATTCAATTATTAAATTTATTAAATCCCTTACAGTTGACATGGCACTATTTACACTTAAAGCATCTTTATCTTAATTTATTTCGAATCAAAAGACATTTTCCCTCAGATTACTTCCACACATGCTCCACAACAGTCATTGTAGCTCCTTGGTCAATACTTTAGTATTTTAAGCATCAAGGCAGTCAATGGAACTGAATATCAGGCACTGCGTATAACGGGCGGCCGATCGGATACCGCCCGTTTTGGGCCACCGCCCGAGATGAATTTCTAGCCCCCTATCTCAACCACCAAAGGGAACTTCCATTATCAGAGTCCTGGGGGCGGCAGCCGTGCCTGGTTCATACAGACAGAGTGCCTCTGTCTTCCATTTTGTGCATAACAAAGAAAAAGCAGCATCCATTTTAACCCAAAGTACTTGAAACTCTGAAAAACTAAAGACTTCCTATTCCAAAATGGCTTTATACAAGCCCATGTCGCTCCTCTGACTTGTGCTGACCGTGTATATATATATATATATAAAAAAAAAAATAGGACACAGTAACAGGGCACTGTGGTAAGCAGCTGAATGCAGGCTCTCCAGAATGCCTTGTGGCTTCTGAAAGCAACTGCCCTATCCACCTTCAATTGCAGGGAAGTCAGATAGTTCCTCTAAATGGAATTCCTGAGTGCCAGTAACATTAAAGTGATATTCCATTAGTGTCAACATAGCCTTTCATACACTAGAAATTAGTCTGCCCGTTTTTCGGGCGCAACTTGGATTACTAAGGCACCAAAATGGCAGGTGGGACGCGTGCGCACATTTCCATGCGGAAGTGCGCCGCCCCCCCCATATTGGCTGAGGACAAACAAGAGGCGTGCTTTACCCACGCCTGAAGCAGGCAGTAGGCCCTTTGCATATGCAAATAAAGGGGCTGCTTGAGGCACCCGCTGCAAGATTGTTTTGCCCTGAGACAGTCAGCGCCATCACTAGGGAACCGGCTCCAGGGATCGCCTGCAACAAAAACCTTAACTAACTTACCCGAGTGTGAAGCCAGGAGAAGCAGGAGTGCTCCATCCAAGGCAAGGTAGACAGGGCCTCAGTTTAACATCTCATCCGAAATAGGGCACCTCCGACAGTGCAGCGCTCCCTCAGTACTGCACTGGAGCGTCAGCCTAGATTTTTGTACTCAAGTCTCTGGAATAGGACTTGAACCCACAACCTTCGGACTCGGGGGTGAGCCACAGCTAACTCCTAAGACTACACTAACCCTTGAAATCAAGTGCTGAACTTCATAGCGGAACTCAGCTAGTGCTATGTTGTTATAATTCTGAAACCAGGTGTTTGCACCGTGTTGTTGGTGATGACTAGTTGCAGTAGCAAAATAAAATAACTACTTGTAATCTTGCCTTGTGGCTTGTCAGCCCTTGATAACTCTGAGGTAATGCAAGAGTTAAATGGTGACCAGTGCTGCACTGCATTCCTGCTGATTGTTATCTTTTTAATTTGCTTTATCGGTTTATGTAGGACACATCATTATGATATTGGGCCTCGCATACTGCTATAAATCCCATTCCATTCTTCCTATGCTTCCAAGACCAGCTCCAAGGCAAAGCTGCGCTTTTTCTAATTATTTTGTACCCTTAAAATATACTTGGAATCACACTACTTTTAGACATTAATAGTCATGGGACTGGGTGACACAGTTGGCTACAATAACTGTAACATCACTTCTACATTTGAATCCAGCTCAAGCTAATGTTATTAAAGTCTCCTCTCCCTGTAAGGGCGTTCAATGATCTAGGATTCGACAGCCTCACCGTAGCTCATAATAAAGGCGCCCACAAATTGAAAGTCTCAATTAGGGGATTCCATATTCAGAGACGATTAAAATGTCACACTGATACATTGGGGAAGTGTTCTTTAGAAGTTGAGATTAAGGTGCCGTATATTGATGGAGCAGTGTAGACGGACCTTTACAGTGTATTTAACCTATGCTATACCTGACCTGGGAGTGCTTGGCCACTGACACTGGAGGGTATGTTTTCCAGCTCATGCACTAAAGCAGCAGTCCCTATGGTGCAGGTTGGCTGTGGGGTCACAATATTTGTGGTGCAGCCAATAAAGACTTGTATTTCTATAGCGCCGTTCACGACCTCAGTACATCCCAAAGCACTTTACAGCCAATGAAGTACTTTTGGAGTGTAGTCACTGTTGTAATGTAGGAAACGCGGCAGCCAATTTGAGCACAGCAAGCTCCCACAAACAGCAATGTGATAATGACCGGATCATTGAGTTTTAGTGATGTTGATTGAGGGATAAATATTGGCCAGGACACCAGGAATAACTTCCCTGCTCTTCTTCAAAATAGTGCCATGGGATCTTTTACGTCCACCTGAGAGAGCAGACGGGGCCTCGGTTTAACGTCTCATCTGAAAGACGGCACCTCCAACAGTGCAGCACCCCCTCAGCACTGCACTGGAGTGTCAGCCTAGATTTTTGTGCTCAATCTCTGGAGTGGGACTTGAATCCACAACCCTCTGACTCAGAGGCAAGGGTGCTACCCACTGAGCCACAGCTGACAATGGCAACTGGTTATACACTGACCCGGAACCTGAAGGTGCAGTTTCCAATGGTCAATGCCCAGTAGGTATGCGAGAGACTGTAGATATGTTTGGTGGCATGTTGGCAGGTGTGGATAATCTGGCACTGGCATTGGTGTGCTGTGCACAAGGCTATTTAAGCCTCCCAAACATATTTCAATTGTGAGAAGTCGCACAACACCAGGTTATAGTGCAACAGTTTTATTTGAAATCACAAGCTTTTTGAAATCACAATATTTCAATTGGACTGAGCGACAAAATCTGTCTTTGGTACCTGATCAGAGCCCCAGATGCTCAGTGGCCAGTTTAGACGAACACTGCAAAGGATGCCCCTTGTCTGATGTTGGGTCTTCACTCTAACTTGTGCTGACCATTTATATAAATAGGACAATAACATGAGCCCTCTCATTGTTTAGCAATTGCTGTATCTGTTGTTGTTGACCCTAACTTAAAGCTTCTTTGCTGTACAATTGTTTTCCTGCTTTGCTATTTAGCCGTTCTGATGCTTTGGTACAAAGGAATTTTATGCAGTCAGCTCCACTCCTTCTGCTGGTTCTACCTGTTTCTTCAGGGCTATTTCATGCTATGCTTCGAATAGATTTATAAGATAGTCACCAATAAATCCAATCGGGGATTCAGCAGAAACTTCTTTACCCAGAGAGTGGTGAGAATGTGGAACTCGCTACCACAGGGAGTGGTTGAGGTGAACAGCACAGATGCATTTAAGGGGAAGCTAGATAAACACATGAGGGAGAAAGGAATAGAAGGATATTTTTTTTGGACCTGCTCTGTGTCCACCCGCCCCCCGGGCCTGTTTGCACTCTGGTTTCTGTTACACGTGATTTACGAGCTATCAGCATTGCGCAATCCTCTGTTGACCTAAGTGGACAGCGAGTGTTGCAGCACAGGCATTCTGAGGCACATTTTCCTCATGCTGTTTCCTGCCCAGTACGTTAAACCAGATTGACAAATGTGTAAACAGACCAGGCCTTCTCCATGCGTTGTCACTAGGCCGAGTGCTAATTCTATGGAGATTATAGAGACTGGACAGGCTGGGGTTGTTTTCCTTCGAGCAGAGAAGGCTATGGGGGGACCTGATTGAGGTGTACAAAATTATGAGGGGCATAGATAGGGTAGTTAGAAAGGAACTTTTCCCCTTAGTAGAGGGGTCAATAACCAGGGGGCATAGTTTCAAGGTAAGGTGCAGGAGGTTTAGAGGGGATTTGAGGAAAAACTTTTTCACCCAGAGGGTGGTTGGAATCTGGAACTCACTGCCTGAAAGGGTGGTAGAGGCAGGAACCCTCACAACATTCAAGAAGCATTTAGATAAGCACTTGAAACAAGGCATACAAGGCTACGGACCAAATGCTGGAAAATGGGATTAGAATAGACAGGGCTTGATGGCCAGCGCAGACACGATGGGCCGAAGGGCCTCTTTCTGTGCTGTATAACTCTATGGGGGCGATTTTCTCACTGGAGGCGAGATGGAGGCGGGTTTCGGCTTGTGTGTGTCAGAAACTCGCCTCCACTGATAGTTTTCAAAAAATTGCGATTTTCCCATGATTGGCCACTTGATTTCAGAGGTGTGGGATGCCTTGCTCAATTAGCGTTTTGGGACTGAAACTCGCCTCTGTTGACAGCACTTTTCCAGTCTGATTTTATGGCTTCTTGCTCCCCTGGCTCATTCCACAGCATTTCTGCTTCTCCTGCACCACCTCCAACATCTTTTGAGATACGAATATCCAATTCCAAGGCAAAGGCCTACCCGAGGCTCCCAGGTGAGGCGCTGCAAATGTTGTTTGAGGGGGTGAGAACTAGCATGGAGGTCCTCTTCCACTCATCTCGGAGGAAGAGGCCTGCCAAAGAAACCAAGGCTGTGTGGGTGCAGCTGGCAAGGGATATAACCTCCAGATCTGTGTGCAGATTGGGAGACTGTTTCTGTGTATTGATGAAATGCCATCCCTGTTGGAAAGCATTAAAATGATTTGATGCCAAAATGTTGGCGTTATGCCATGTTACTTAGCCTTAGACAGCTCCACATTGCGGGCAACGCCACACTTGCGTTGTCAGGTTGGTGGCCTGACTGAAAGGAGGCCAGAGAGTCATGTCCATTGTCAATGAAGTCCTGGCATAGAGCCAAGGACATGTGCCAACTTGGCCAACCTATACAAATCTGGCCATGATAAGTTAATCCCTGGCAGCCATGTGCTTGCGTGCTGCCACTGCCGCTGGTCGAAACACCGGCGCTCTGACCTCCTCCTCCTCCTCATCTGAGGTCCAAGGTGAAAGAAAATGAATGTTTCCCATTCTGCTTGCAGATGCCTCCTCTGGGGAAGCGCTCATTGTAAGTGGGGCGAGGTTCTTCCCAGGAGGTCCCACAGTTGATGGAGTCAAGCTGTAACACCTCCGACTTCGGAAGGCCTTCTAAAAGTGCGCAGAGACCTTTTAAAGCCAAGGTCTGGCACCTGCAAGTAATCCTTGCTGCAGTGAACGATGTCTTGTTAGACCTGCAGCAGTGAGGAGGCCACCCACGAGTCAACCCGCCAGGTTTACCTGGCGTGGTTCAGAAGTTGCGTGAAGCACGCCGAAATGATGGTAAATTCAAGAGGGCCTCTCAAAATAGGATTAGAGAGGCCCTTAACAAGCATTTGCAGTAGTTAATTAACGCTATGGCCAGCTGGAGGCGGGAGCATTTCCCAACCGCCAAAACCGGCACTGGTGTAATCCCACAGAGGCGGGTTGGAGTCGGGTTTCTGACCCGACCTCAGTAATTCGAATTTTCCTGCCTTACCCGACTCCAAACCCGCCTCCTCCAGCGTCAGAAAATCGGCCCCATACTCTATATGTTGATGGGGTTAGATGAAGAGGGGTGAGAGGAGGCTCGTGTGGAGCATAAACACCGGCATGGACCAGTTAGGCCGAATGGCCTGTTTCTGTGCTGTAGAGTCTATGTAATTCTATGTAAAATGGTTTCCCTCTGTGCATGCCTCTATATTTGGAGAAAGATCAGAGGAGATGATGCGAGATAGGTGAATTTGCACCTTAGGTCCTCATTAGGACCCATTCTTACACTGCCTACCCATGTGTGCCGTGACAGATGATCGTACCCTGGACCAGTTGGAGGATCTGGACACGGGGAAATGGGAGGGTGGGGTGAGTCGTAAAGAGGTGAGGACACAGTAGAGCGCATTCCTGGGCACTTTTCTGCCCCCACCTGGTGGGTGGTGTGGGGTGGGCAGGAGCATCTAGGCCAATAACTTTAATGGGTGGAAAACCATGGGATGGGGCGTGTAATTTTCCATATGCGTTCCCAGCAAATCTCACCTTTAATTCCTTGTTTTGTTTGGCTCCAACTGCTGGCCAAGCTTTAACCATTGGGGTTTATCTTGTTGATGCCATTAACAAACGTAAACAGGTCGACACCTTTGTTAAGATAGAGGGCCTGAGGAATTTTGTGTTTGAACACACATTCGAACTGCTGGAATTGGCCATTAAAATGGCTTGTTGCCAAAACAGAATATGAGTAAATTAGCAAGAAACGTAAAATGGATTGTAAGAGCTTCTACAAGTATGTAAAAAGGAAGAGAGGAGCAAAAGTAAGTGTTGGTCCTTTAGAGGCTGAGACAGGAGAAACTATATTGGGGAATAAGGAAATGGCAAAGACTTTAAACAAATATTTTGTATCTGTCTTCACAGTAGAAGACACAAAAAGCATACCAAAAATAGTGGGGAACCAAGGGACTAATGAGAGTGAGGAACTTAAAGTAATTAATATCAGTAGAGAAAAAGTACTTGAGAAACTAATGGGACTAAAAGCAGACAAAGCCCCTGGACCTGGTGGCCTATATCCTATGGTTCTAAAAGAGGTGGCTGAAGAGATAGTGGATGCATCGGTTGTGACCTTCTAAAATTCCCTAGATAGCAGATTGGAAGGTCGCAAATATAACCCCGCTATTCAAGAAAGGAAGGAGAGAAAAAACGGGGAACTACAGGCCTGACATCAGTCGTCGGGAAGAAAGTGTTAACAGTGTACATAGAAAATCATAATATGATTAGGCAGAGTCAACATGGTTTTATGAAAGGTAAATCGTGTTTGACAAATTTATTAGAGTTTTTTGAGGATTTAAGAACATAAGAAATAGAAGCAGGAGTAGGCCATTCATAACTAGTGGGGTGCTGCAAACTCAGCTATTTACAATCTATATTAAATGACTTGGATGAAGGGACCGAGTGCAATGTATCCAAGTTTGCCGCCGATACAAAGCTAGGTGGAAAAGTAAGCTGTGAGGAGGACGCAAAGAGCCTGCAAAGGGATATAGACAAGCTAAGTGAGTGGGCAATAAGGTGGCAGATGGAGTATAATTTGGGGAAATGTGGGGAGTATAATCTGGGGATGAGGGATCTTAGCTACAAGGACAGGTTGGAGAAGCTGGATTTGTTTTCATTAGAGCAAAGGAGGTTGAAGGGTGATTTGATAGAGGTGTACAAGATTATGACGGGTTTGGATAGGCTAGACGAGGAAAGGCTGTTCCCACTAGTTGATGGTACAAGGACTAGGGAACACAAATTTAAGGTTTTGGGCAAGAGATACAGGGGGGATGTGAGGGGAAACTTTTTTAGGCAGCGAGTGGTGAGGACCTGGAACTCGCTGCCGACGGAAGTGGTGGAAGCGGAGACACTCAATGTTTTCAAGGGGAGACTGGATAGGCACTTGAGGGAAATAAACTTGCAGGGCTACGGGGATAGAGCGGGGGAATGGGACTGACTGGATTGCTCTACAGAGAGCCGGCATGGACTCGATGGGCTGAATGGCCTCCTTCTGTGCTGTTATGACTATGACTCTATGTGAGGTTATTCACTTTGGTAGAAAGAATAGAAAAACAGAATATTTTTTAAATGGTGAGAAACTATTAAATGTTGGTGTTCAGAGAGATTTAGTTGTCCTCGTACAGGAAACAAAGAAAGTTAGCATGCAGGTACAGTAAGCAATTAGGAAGGCAAATGGCATGTTGGCCTTTATTGCAAGGGGGTTGGAGTACAAGAGTAAGGAAGTCTTACTACAATTGTATAGGGCTTTGGTGAGACCACATCTGGAGTACTGTGCACAGTTTTGGTCTCCTGATTTAAGGAAGGATATACTTGCCTTAGAGGCGGTGCAACGAAGGTTCACTGGATTGATTCCTGGGATGAGAGGGCTGTCCTATGATGAGAGATTGTGTAGAATGGGCCTATACTCTCTGGAGTTTAGAAGAATGAGGTGATCTCATTGAAACATATAAGATTCTGAGGGGGATTGACAGGGTAGATGCGGAGAGGTTGTTCCCCTGGCTGGAGAGTCTAGAACTAGGAGACATAGTCTCAGGATAAGGGGCCAGTCTTTTAAGACTGAGATGAGGAGGAATTTCTTCACTCAGAGGGGTGTGAATCTTTGGAATTCTCTACCCCAGAGGGCTGTGAATGCTGAGTCGTTGAGCATATTCAAGGCTGAGATCGATAGATTCTTGGGGGTAAAAATTCACTTGGTTGCGCCTCCCGTTAGCGCCTTAAGAGGGCGCTAATGGGGCGCAAAGCCGCTAACGCCCGGGCGCAGCGATGTTTGCGCCGCTCGAGAACTTAACTTGAGATTGTGCGGCGGCGCTAAAACTTACCGCTGCGACCACCTGCGCGCGCAGATTGTGACGTCATTCCATGGTGCAACGCCCTTGTGGCGCCCCGTAGCGGAAATTGAGTGGCGCCCCCTGCCTTACCGCCTGGCGCTTCCAACGACCAGAAGACTGGAACGCTATCAATCGCTGTGGGGCTGGGGGGGGCGCTATTTAAAGGGGGCCTCTTCCTGTCTTTTATTGTTGGTGGCATTTTTGAACTACGCATTCTGAGAGAGAGAGGGAGAGACTTCTGGAGAGATTCAACGTTGTGTGAAGGAGTTTTGGGTACTGAGCAGCACTTTGCAGGTTCATTTTGATTTGCCATTCCTTGTATCGATTTAGCAGAGACTGTGGGAGCTGCACTCTGAGCTCTTTGCCTGGTACGCTCCATTGTTCTTTCCAGCACATTTGATGTGCAAGTCTCTCCAGGCCGAGATTCAAGGCAGCAATGAACAGGATGTGGATGGAAAGCAAGATTAACCATCCCCTTTAAGAACTGGCCCGTGCCATTGTGTGTGTGTTCCATTGCTGACTGACATTACATGAGCTTCGCCAGCGCTCCGAGTTAGCGCCTCACTGCTCGGCCTTTGCGCCTTAAGAGAGGTGTGCAGCGCCTGCTTTAGCGCTCCACTCACCTCCCGGGGCGGTAAAAGTGAAGTTTCCTGTCAGTGCCGATAATTAGCGCCAGGCGCTAATATTTGCGTCCGGACGATATTTGCGCCCCAAATGGGGCGCGACCTAATTTCTACCCCTTGGACTCTAGGGGAATCAAGGGATATGGAGATTGGGCAGGAAAGTGGAGATGAGGTAGAAGATCAGCCATGATCTTATTGAATGGCGGAGCGGGCTCGAGGGGCCGTATGGCCTACTCCTGCTCTTATTTCTTATGTTCTCATATTGCAAACTGCCCAAATGTGATTTATTTTTTACAATACTTATTAAAAAAAAAGTACTGCCCTGTGTTATCAAATCAACAGACCCAAAAAGGAACACAATATGATTCCAATCAAAGTCTGTCAAACAGGTAACTAGGCTTTGTTTTTTTTAACTGAGAAGTTTAAGTCAAGGGACCAGGGCGTATGTTGCAGGACATCGCCAAGTTTGAAAAGAGTAGGAGAGCAGATGAGGTAAATCAAGAAGCAATAGTTTGGTGATGACAAGAAGAAATGAGGAGTTCCACGATCTTGAGGTTCTGGGAAAGAGTGATTTCAGAATCTAGGGCAGAAGTTCTTGAGAAAAACTGAGACAAAACAGTTGGAGTTCAATTTGCACCTGTCTACCCGAGTTTTCAAGTAATTTCAATTTTAAAACAGTCTAAACGTAATCTCCTCAGTTGTTCCTGATGCATTTAAACCGGTTTTTGAAATAAAGCAGTTTGTCCTGTAAATTGGCATCCTCATCTGATGGCTGGACATAACGCAATTGAGTGTACATTTTTTCACTTTCACTTTTCTTCGTCCAAGGCATCGTGATTTTGGAGGCGTGATCTACCATGACATCACTGCAGGAGGCAATGTGGAGAAGGCCCAGAGCATCAATGAAAAATTCTGCAGCGAAAGAGAAGAGTCAATGCAGTTGGTCAGACAAGCGATGACCCAAATGTTTCTCTTATCCACTGTCTCAGTTTGAACCAGACTGTTCACAACCACGGCGTCCTATTGGGCCCTGAACTGAGCTTCTGACCTTGTGTCATCTCCATCACAAAGACCGCCTACTTCCACATCTGTAACATTGCCTGCCTCCATCGCTGTCCTTGTCGCCCTTGTTCTCACCTTCCATCCCACCAGGCACTACATTCACCAAATCATCTTCCACCATTTCCATCACCTGCAACATAAGCCCACTACCAAGCACATTTTCCCCTCCCCCCATCACTTTCTAGAGGGACCATTCCTTCCACGATACCCTGGTTCCCTATTCCACCACCCATACTTTCAGCTGCCCTCCCTTGGCACCATCCTGTAAAACCACAGCAGATGCAACACATTCACCTCCTTCCACACCACAGCCCAGAGCCCCAAACACTCCTTCCATTTGAGACAGCAATTTACATGAATTCCTCTAATCTAGTGTATTGTATTCAGTACTCAAAGTGGAGTCTCCTGTACATCGGAAAGACCAAACTTTGATCACTTTGCTGAACATCTCTGCTCTGTCTATAAGTGAAGCCCTGCCCTCCCTGAGGCTCACCACTTTATCTCCCCCTCTGAATTCCTACTCTAATCTCTCCAACTTTGGCCTTCTATACTGTTCCAATGAATATCAATGCAGACTTCAGGAAGAGCATCTCATCCTTCTCCTGGGCACTCGGCAACCTTCTGGTCTGAATATTGACTTTAGTAATTTCAGACCATTGTCTTTACAGCAGGGGGATATGAAAAAGAAAGACTTGCATTTCTATAGCACCTTTCACATCCTCAGGATGTGCCAAAGCGCTTTACAGCCAATGAAGTACTTTTGAAGTGTAGTCACTGTTGTAATGTGGGAAACACGGCAGCCAATTTGCACACAGCAAGCTCCCTCAAACAGCAATGTGATAATGACCAGATAATCTGATTTAGTGATGTTGGTTGAGGGATAAATATTAGCCGGGACACTGGGATCTTCTTGAACCCACAACCTCTGACTCAGAGGTGAGAATGCTACCCACTGAGCCATGACTGACACTGTGGTTGGGTCTATCAGTACTGGAGGGAGGGAGAGGCCTGGTTGAAGTTCAGGGTGGAAACCTTTCACCTGAACACAGCTGATGGAGTTCTCAACTTGTGACGTTGGCCCACATGCTGACTGTGTCTTGCCCACATGTTCTGCTTTAATCTCAAATTTGCTGAACTTGCAACCTTTTTTGTCTCTTCCCACCTCACCTTTTTTTGACCCTCTACTCGTTGCACATTCAACCCATTTACTTCCTCTCCGTATCTGTTCATCCTTTCCCTTTTTCTTTCTGTTTTTTTCCAACCTTACTAACACACCTGCTTAATCTTGTAGTCTTCAGTTGTGATGAAGGACGCACACTCGAAATGCTAACCTGCCTTTACAGATGCTGACTGACCTGCTGGGCAAATGCCAGAGCTCGCCCAAAGATGTAGATGAGGCCCGAGGCCTAATTTCAGAATGGCCTCATGCCCCTCTGTTCGGGCACAAGCTGCTCTCGCACAATGAGTCTGGGCCCGAAAATCGGCCCAGACTAGTTTCTAATTGGAGGTGTTTTTTCCAACATTTTCTGTTTTTATTTTCTACGTTCTCACCTACATGTACTGATTGTAATGGCCCACCACCGTGCCCCTAAAAGGCAACCCGTCATTCACTCACCTAAGTGTCCCTGTCTTGAGAGATGAGGATCAAATCCCACTTGCTGCATCTTTTCCGTTCGGCCCATAAAGAAATTGATTATGGCATCTGCGACGACACAGTTAGGGAAGCTTTCCACTTCATGGTAGTATCCCTTCTGGATGCTCAGGCAGTCTCCATCCTTTCCACCTGGCTCCACACTTAGTTTGTGTCGAAATGTGGCTGAATAAGTAGTTATCTCTCTCACTGAGCCTCCAACCTAGAATGGAACGGAAAACAGATTGTGTGGTAGGTAAGATGGTATTTTTTTGTGCCTATTTGCTATCAGTGCATCTCCATAATTAGCCAATAGAAGTGGTGTTTGAAGTGAGGACAATCAAAGCACAGGTTGCCTCCCTCTGTGCACCTCACCAAGCGATGGAACCTGAGTTCCCAAAATTGTTGGATAGTGGCCCTAAAAGGGTATTCTACATCACACCGCAGAACTGTGGGAGAATTAAAAGGGTTAAATCAACTTCTTAAAAAAATTAATTTTCAGGGTGTGGGCATTGCTGGTAAGGCTGGCATTTATTGCCCATCCCTAGTTGCCCAAAGAAGGTGGCGCTGTGCCTTTTTCTTAAACCGCTGGTAGCGGTTTGATACAACTCAGTGCCACTTCAGAGGGCACTTAAGAGTCAACCATGTTGGCGTGGGATTGGCGTCACATATAACAACAACAACTTGCATTCATACAGCGCCTTTAATGTAGTAAAACATCCCAGGGCGCTTCACAGGAGCGTTATCAAACAAAATTTGACACCGAGCCACATAAGGAGATATCAGGACAGGTGACCAAAAACTTGGTCAAAGAGGCAGGTTTTAAGGAGCATCTTAAAAAGTGGAGAGAGAGCTAGAGAGGATTAGGGAGGGAATTTTAGAGCTTAGGGCTTAGACAGCTGAAGGCACGGCCACTAATAGAGGGCTGAAGGAAATCAGGGATGCACAAGAGGCCAGAATTGGAGGAGTTCTCGGAGGGTTGTGGGGCTGGAGGAGGTTACAGAGATAGGGAGGGGGGGGCGAGGCCATGGAGGGATTTGAAAACAAGGATGACAATTTGAAATTTTAAATGTTGCTGGACCGGGAGCCAATGTAGGTCAGCGAGCACAGGGGGTGATGGGTGAATGGGACTTGGTGCGAGTTAGGACACGGACAGCCAAATTTTGGATGAGCTCAAGTTTACATAGGATGGAATGTGGGAGGCCGGTTAGGAGAGCGTTGGAATAGTCAAGTCTAGAGGTAACAAAGGCATTGATGAGGGTTTCAGCAGCAGATGAACTGGGGTAGTGGCAGAGACGGGCGATGTTACAGAGGTGGAAATAGGCAGTCATATAGGCCAGACCGGGTAAGGACGGCAGGTTTCCTTCCCTAAAAGGACATTAGTGAACCAGTTAGGAACTGTGGGATTTCAGACAGCACCCTTAGAACAAAGAGCCTTAAGAGTTAGCCAACACTGTAATTAACCACAGGAGCTATAAAAAACAGTTCTCTTGTTGAATAAACTATTGGATTAAGTGATCTTTGGTTGTGCCTGAGGCAGATGAGTAATACCCAAGTCTATACTGTTTGTGTGGTGATAAAGAGAATAAGGCATTCTTGTTTTATCAAATCCAAGAGACAAAGAGGGTGAAACTCATCTTAATAAACAGAGACCGTTAAAAAAGAAAAAGATAGGACTTACATTTCTACAGAGTCTTTCACGACCTCAGGACGTCCCAAAGCGCTTTACAGCCAATGAGGTACTTTTTGAAGTGTAGTCACTGTTGTAATGTAGGAAACGCAGCAGCCAATTTGCGCACAGCAAGCTCCCACAAACAGCAATGACCAGATCATCTGTTTTTTAGTGATGTTGGTTGAGAGATCAATATTGGCCCCAGGACACCGGGGAGAACTCCCCTGCTCTTCTTTGAAATATTGCCATGGGATCTTTTACATCCACCTGAGAGAGCAGACGGGGCCTCGGTTTAACATCTCATCTGAAAGACAGCACCTCTGACAGTGCAGCACTCGCTCAGTGCTCCATTGGCGTGTCAGCCTGGATTTTGTGCTCAAGCCTCTGGAGTGGGACTTGAACCCGCAACCTTCTGACTCAGAGGCAAGAGTCCGACCCACTGAGCCACGGCTGACACAGAAATGGTTTAATCACTTGCCATAGTATCAAAATTTGGTTCGATGGTATCAAAATCTGTTGGGACTGTTGGACTTGCACAAATGTTTATGCAACGGTAGATTTTCTGCTTCGGGAAATAGCAATCCCACCCACCCCTTGATTTTCTATTAATTTGAGGGGTGTCGAAGGGGAAGGTCTCCCCTTACATGGCTAATGTTTAACACAGGGCAGTGAGCTCACCATATCCAGAGTTGTTTTCTCCAGGATGTCCACCATTTTCTCCAACTTGGTGTCTGCAGCGAAGATGAAGTCATCATCAACCCAGAGCAGATATTTCGTTTTAACCTGGGAGACAGCCAAGTTCCGCCCGGCAAACCAACCCTGGGGAGATGAGCAATTGTTAATTGGAGCAATAATAATCAGACAACAACATGCAAGGGCCAAAGCTACAGCTGCACAGCCCTTGGGGGCAGAGAGGGGAATCCTGAGGAGTGTTCCCACAATTTCCTGATATGCGTTCCTAACACCAGGAGCGCGCATTCGTAACACCTGCCCTGTATGGTTTGACTGTAGGACAAGACTGACAGTAGAGTCCGGTGATCATCCAACCTATCTCCAGAATGCATTTTTGTTTCTTTATTGAGAAACCTCTAGGTGAAGTGCCAAGGCCTATAGTGCAGGGCGCCACCAAGGTTGAAAACAATAGGAGAGGACTGACGGAGTGAAGATTCCACAGGTTTGAGGACTTGGGAAAGGAGACGTGCGATGACTCTCCAACTCAACACTGAGCATGCAGGGAGGAAGGAAGAGGGTGTAGAACGAGATATTTGGAGCTTAGGAACAACAGGGGAGGGCAGTTCAGAGGAGCACTGACCATAGAAGTATCGATAAAATAGAGACAAATAAGGTGCTGACAAAGGGAGAGTTAGAGCTTAAATATAGGGGAAGAATTGGTTATCAGGCTTCAAGGTTTTTCCTAGATTGTGTCTAGGAGTGCGAGAGAGGGGCTAGAAGAACACTGTTTAAGTATTGACAGACTTGGGCTTTATGGAGAGTTAAGAGCTGTTCAAGAAAAAACAATGCTTGGCACAAAAGAGGAAACAGATTTTCTTGGAGGCAGGTTTAGCCATGGAGGAGATGTGGGAGTTCCACGTGAGATCAGATATGTTCATACCTCACACATACATACACAAACACACACATTGCAGCGAAGCAGAATTACACACACCATTAGCTGTGTGAGCTGCGTCTCAGGTGATACTTCTCAGTCACCATAGTAGGTTCCAGTGGCGACCACTCACAGCAAACTGCATCACTCACACCACCAAGCCTCAGCACAGTTAAATCCCACCCCATGGGACTTAGATAATCAGTTTGAGGCGAGTTCACTGGGCGAAGCACAGATCGTGAGTGAGCATAGCCAGTGGTAGAGACGGAGAAGGAATCTTGTAGGCCGGCAGTCCACCCTCAGCTGCAGAGCCTCCACTTACCCCTTACAAGGTCAGTGGCGCAGAGAAGGTGGGACCGTGGTCAGGGACTCCCTCTGTTGGGAGTTGCCGCAACCTTGGCCTAGGAGGAGGTCTGTGCATAGAATCAGAGAAAGTTACAGCACGGAAGGAGGCCATTTTGGCCCATCGTGTCCGCGCCAACCAACAAAGAGCTATCCAGCCTAATCCCACTTCCCAGCTCTTGGTCCGTAGTCCTGTAGGTTACAGCACTTCAAGTGCACATCCAAGCACTTTTTAAATGTGGTGAGGGTTCCTGCCTCTACCACCCTTTCAGGCAGTGAGTTCCAGACCCCAACCACCCTCTGGGTGAAGAAATTTCCCCTCAAATCCCCTCTAAACCTTCCACCAATTACTTTAAATCTGTGCCCCCTGGTTTTTGACCCTTCTGCTAAGGGAAATAGGTCCTTCCTGTCCACTTTATCTAGGCCCCTCATAATTTTATACACCTCAATAAGGTCTCCCCTGAGCCCCCTCTGTTCCAAAGAAAATAGACCCAGCCTATCCAGTCTTTCCTCATAGCTAAGATTCTCCAGTCCTGGCAACATCCTCGTAAATCTCCTCTGTACCCTCTCTAGTGCAATCACATCTTTCCTGTAATGTGGTGACCAGAACTGCACACAGTACTCTAGCTGTGGCCTAACTAGTGTTTTATACAGTTGAAGCATAACCCCCCTGCTCTTGTATACTATGCCTCGGCTAACAAAGGCAAGTATTCCGTATGCCTTTTTAACCACCTTATCTACTTGGCCTGCTACCTTCAGGGATCTGTGGACATGCACTCCAAGGTCCCTTTGTTCCTCTACACTTCGCAGTGTCCTACCATTTAATGTGTATTCCCTTGCCTTGTTAGCCCAAATGCATTATCTCACACTTCTCCAGATTGAATTCCATTTGCCACTGTTCTGCACACCTGACCAGTTCATTGATATCTTCCTGCAGTCTACAGCTTTCTTCTTCATTATCAACCACACAGCCGATTTTATTATCTGCAAATTTCTTAATCATACCCCCTACATTCAAGTCTAAATCATTGATATACACCACAAAAAGCAAGGGACCTAGTACTGAGCCCTGCGGAACCCCACTGGAAACAGCCTTCCAGTCACAAAACCAACCATCAACCATTACCCTTTGCTTCCTGTTTCTGAGCCAATTTTGGATCTAACTTGCCACTTTACCCTGGATCCGATGGGCTTTTACTTTCATGACCAGTCTGCCATGTGGGACCTTATCAAAAGCCTTGCTAAAATCCATATACACTACATCAAACGCACTACCCTCATCGACCTTCCTTGTTATCTCCTCAAAAAATTCAATCAAGTTAGCCAGACACGTTAACAAATCCATGCTGACTGTCCTTGATTAATCCGTGTCTTTCTAAATGAAGATTTATCCGGTCTCTCAGAACTTTTTCCAATAATTTTTCCCACCACTGAGGTTAGGCTGACTGGCCTGTAATTACTCGGTCTATCCCTTTCTCCCTTTTTAAACAAAGGTACCACGTTAGCAGTCCTCCAGTATCACACCTGTAGCCAGAGAGGATTGAAAAATGATGGTCAGGGCCTCTGCTATTTCCTCTTTTGCTTCTCTTAACAGCCTGGGATACATTTCATCCAGGCCTGGGAATTTATCCACTTTCAAAGCTGCTAAGCCCCTTAATACTTCCTCTTTCACTATGTTTATTTCATCTAATATTTCACACTCCTCCTCCCTGATTGAAATGTCTGCATCGCCCCACTCCTTTGTGAAAACAGACACAAAGTATTCATTAAGAACCATACCCACGTCTTCCGCCTCCCCACACACATTACCTTTATGGTCTCTAATAGGCCCTACTCTTTCTTTAGTTATCCTCTTGCTCTTAATGTATTTATAAAACATCTTTGGGTTTTCCTTGATTTTACGTGGCAAAATTTTTTTATGCTATCTTTGCTTTCCTAATTTCCTTTTTAATTGCACCCCTGCACTTTCGATACTCCTCTAGAGTTTCTGCAGTATTGAGCCCTCGGTATCCGTCATAAGCCACCCTTTTTTTCTTTATCCTACCCTGTATGTCCCTTGACATCCAGGGAGCTCTAGATCTGTTAGTCCCACCCTTTTTCTTTAAGGGAACATACTTGCTCTGAACCCTCACTATCTCCTCCTTGAATGCCTCCCACTGCTCTGACACTCATTTACCTTCAAGTAGCTGTCTCCAGTCCACTTTGGCTAAATCCCATCTCAGCTTAGCAAAATTGTGCATCTTGGAGGCTGGTACGCCCAGTGGCAAGAGGAGTCAACTATTCTTTTTACACCCCAAGACTCATTCAGTGCAAACTGGCAGACATCTGCATTGTAATTTGGACTCATCTTATCCAGTTGCCATCCGTGACATCACACCAAGTCACGCGCCATCACAGTCCACACAATCCCTGATCAGCTTGGTCGATATTTTTAGGGAGGGGAATTTGCCAGGGCTTTGCCAGTGCTCAGAGCCCCGCGGGCAGCAGGTGGGCATTGGAAAATCAAGCCCGCAGGCGCGCGTGCGCTCAGTTTGCAGAGCGCTGAGTGCGTGACCGGTGATTTTCTGTCTAAACATGAAGCTGTGCTACGAGCATGTACAGGCCTCATTGAAATAGAAAAATTATGTAAATATTGGTCCCACACCAGAATTCCTGATATTCAGACTGCTGCTCACCCATCAATCTAAGATTCATCGGGTAACCTGGGGCCCGGCCTACTCAAACAGGCCTCTTAAAGACAGCTGCAGCTTGTGCTGACAGGAAAAATTTTGATTACATTTTTTTTGGTCAATGCTTTTAAATTTTGCCCCCTGCATTAGTTGTTTTTTGCTTGCAGCTCTGTTAGTTTTGCGTTTACTTTTTGCTGTTATTGCTTTCCTTCAGTATTCTAGGCTGCTGCAGGCCTTTAAATGGCGCCGTACAAAGTGGTAAGCATGGCCATTCCTTGCCATGTTCCGAACATTCTGGAGGCTTCAGATAGGGAAAAGGAGTTCCTCAGGGACTGTCAAGCAGAGGCAGAACGACACCAAAGGCATTTGTCACTAACCCGGGAGCCATATTTACAGACCCCCCCCTCCAATACATACCTGGACACGTGAGAGGAGACCTGTCTTCATCACCTCTGCTTCACAAGACAGGCTACCACACAGTTGTACCAGAACAGGGATGGCTCTTTTTGTAGAGGGTTATCACAGCAGGAAGCTTTCCTGCTAATGGCTCCTTCCAAGCCATCCGACAAAACACGAACCGCATCAGGCAGTCTGCAGTCTACATATGTATCAAACGGCGTGTTGGCAAAGTGCAACACCTTCACCCCTTTCCCTGTGGAAAGGGGGCATCAACTGGACAGGGCACGGAGCTTTCACCAAGTGGTAGGTTTCCCTCCAATACAAGATGTTGCAGATGGTGTGTCAACCCTATGCCTATGTGAAAAGAAAGCATTGGCGCGTACTGTCCAGGTGGTATTTTGCCACAGAAATATTATGCATCGCAGTGATCATTATCTAGCAAGAAGCCATGGTGGCATCAGTGAGTGGCTGTCCACAGTGGTCACATTTTTGGCAGGACATAAAATGCTGGGGATGGTGGAATGGCTGTTAAGAAACCAAGGCTGCTGACCCCACTGCAATGACCCTCCAACAGCAGAGGAGGGCCTTGGTCTGGAAGCTTGGGTTACTCCAGCTCTGCTAGCTCTACCTTCAAGAGATAGGTGCCATCCAGCTTTGGCATAACGAAAGAACGGTGTGCAGCTTTCTCAAAATGGTACCTCCCAGCGGGTGTGGGAGTTTCCAACTTAGGTTTGTGCGGGATTAACGAGCCCCACAGGAACTGTGAGCAACAGTGAGGAGCACACTCGCCTTCATCTTCCTCCTGATACCAGAAAACGTTTTCCTGATTTGCAGCCAGGTGGAAGGGATTGCAAGGACTCAGTTGCCAACCTCCTTCGGTGCAGCTGGCACCTGTACTTTTACTGGAGGGAGGTCTTCAGCCCCAAATTGGGCCACTCTGGTGCATCTCTGCAGCAGGGCTCCCAACTCTTCAGCATCAAAGGAGCAGTGTTACCCCCTTGGCTCCACAGTGACTTGGTGGTCAGTCAGTTAACTTTAATGTCACCACCTCAAATTCCCCTTTGATAGCGATATCCCGCCCTGTAAGAGCTGCTGCCTCACCAGATTTCCCAATCCGCTGCTAGACTACTCAAATCAGGGAAAGGAGCTCCCATCGGTAAATTGAGCCAGGCCAGCCTTCTCATCACCATGACAACGATCGTAACACAGGCACTTAAGCACCCACATGAGTTGTGCAATATATGGTGCACTCTCCCATCGAGACACTCTGGGCTTTTCAGCAGTCCTCTTGCCTCTTTGTGCATTAGTTTCCGACCAGTCCCAAATGCCGATTCTGCCCACTTCAGGTCACCTTCCTGTCACTTCCAATGCTTTAACAGTAACTCTGAGTGAGTATTATATGTGCCTTTTGCGTTAAAAAGAAAGCAGTAGGAATTTAAGGAAGAAAACTTCAATTGCTCCTTAGCACGCAAAAGCACTTAACAGTCAGTGTGTTAAGCTGCGTTGCACCTGTCCATTCCTAATGGGCAAATGCTAGCACCCACTCCATTAACACTGGCGCACAGGAAAAAGCTGCTGTACAAATAGAAACTCTATTGGGGAGTCTAGAACCAGGGGTCACAGTCTCAGAATAAGGGGTCAGCCATTTAGGACTGAGATGAGGAGGAATTTCTTCACTCAGAGGGTGGTGAATCTTTGGAATTCTCTACCCCAGAGGGCTGTGGAGGCTCAGTCATTGGGTATATTCGAGGCTGAGATCGATAGATTCTTGGGCACGAAGGGAATCAAGGGATATGGGGGGGTAAGTGGAGTTGAGGTTGAAGATCAGCCATGATCTTGTTGAATGGTGGAGTATGGCCTACTCCTGCTCCTATTTCTTATGTTCTTTTGTTCATACTGATACAGTGGGTGGGGACAAGCTCTTATTTCAAAAGCTTTAAAAGTTTCAAATTTTGTTTGCTAGGTTCAAATGAATCCCGATGATACCTGGCACTGCATAGTTTGAAGGTGATGCCATTGTGACAAATACAGTACTTGTTTTTTCTTACTCCTTGGAAATGGAGACAAGTCCAAATTACAATGCAAATGTCTGCCAGTTTGCACTGAATCAGTCTTGTGGTGTAAAAAGAATATTTTACAATTAATCCTAGACCCTTAAAGGAGCTGCGCACCCAAATAAAAATTAACGGGAACATTGCTCTGCGCTCCTCCAATTCTGGCCTCTTACATCCTCAATTTTAATCGTTCCATGATTGGCGGTCATGCCTTCAGCTGCCCAGGATCTAATCTCTGAAATTCCTTCCCAAAACCTCTCCGCCTCTCTCTCCGCATTTAAGGCTCTCCTTAAAACCTACCTCTTTGACCAAGTGTTTGGTCACCTGTCCTAATATCTCATGTGGCTCGGTGTCAAATTTTGTCTGATAATCGCTCCTGTGAAGCGCCCTGGGACATTTTACTATGTTAAAGGCGCTATATAAATGCAAGTTGTTGTTGTAACCCTATAGCTAGCTTGCTGATGTTGAACATGGTTCACAGTCACCTCGATCTATCAATGGATACGGAGCAAAGGCAGGTAAATGGAGTTGAGATACAGATCAACCAAGATCTCACTGAATGGCGGAACAGGCTTGAGTGGGCTGAATGGCCTACTCCTGTTCCTAGTCTGAAGTTCACTTTGTGGATTTATTTTGTGCTGATCAAAATCAGTTCTGGGGAAGGGAAGAATTTGCCCTTTATATCCAGTCACAGTTGGAAGCACTCCCTGCTCATGCACAACTTAGTTTAAATGTAGTTCAGAGCTCTCTTTAAACTGCCCTGCAATGCGCCTTCCCTTGACTCCAACTTCCACACAGCACCCATCCATTGTATCAGTATGACTTTTCCATTTCTCAAACTAGCCGCCTGTGAGTCGGTTGGGTTGCCAACCCTCCAGGATTGCCCTGGAGTCTCCAGGAATTGAAGATTAATCTTGCGAACCCTGCTGCCAGCAACCCAGGAGAAACATCATAGGGGCATTCAAATAATTGTGTGTTTAAAAAACATTTCTTTGAACACTTTGGTTACCAGTATATCAGAGATGGGAGAAAAGGCTGTTTGACTAACAGTTAAAAATCATTCAATCGAGTAATGAAGAGTCAGTTCGCTTTCCGATTGGCCGTGGGAAGGCGGGGCACCGCGAGGGTGGACGTGTCGGATGACCATTAGCGGGACTGTGGGGGGCGGAGTGATTGGAGTTAGGAGATCATGTGATGATACCTCCAGGAATACGTCCAACCAGACTTGGCAACCCTAGTGAGTGAACATTTATTGCAGTCAGTGATGCGGTGTCGGAATGAGTTGGGACCCTTCACCTAAGCTTCATTTCATTTAAGACTCTTAGAAGCTGTCAATAAAAGAAATCGATGGCCCACTTGTCAGTCTGGGCCAAATCAAAGCCTCAGGCATGGAGAGACAGTGTTCTAACCCTTCCCCGCCACACCACCCTGTCCCTGTCTCCTAATTCACAAAAGACATGTACCTTCTTAAATGGCATGAAGTATTGCTCAATAAATGCTCCTTCAATCTTTTGTCGTTTGTCGCTGTCATCCGCGATTACAATGGTGACATTGGGGTAATACTTCCTAATGCTCGATATCAGTTGTCTCAGCTTGTCGTACCTTAGGAACGTTTTGGTTGCTATAGTTACCAAGGCACTGATGTCATAGCCTAAAACACAGAGAACAGTAAGTGACCACCTTTTGTTTTGGCACAAGAGTAATCTTTCGAGTCCATGCTGCCAGGTAGTTTGCCAGTATTGGTTGCCAGTGCTCATCAAAGTCCGCCAGGATACGGTTAGATTATTTCAGCAGCGTTGCACCAGCTAGTGAATTCAGTGTAAAACACGAGTTGAAAATTGAGCCTAGCCGGGAGTTTTTCCAAATTCATTATTGGGTTAGCAACATTTTGCTTTGAAAAATGCAATATCCCCAAAGCAATACAATTAATACAAATTAGATTATCAGCACTTAGCAAATTTAACACAAATATATTCTTGTTTATTCCTTTCATGCCCGTGACTCTCCATGTTTCCGATACACAAAGCTCCCCGCCATTTACGCAGACTTGTAGCTTTACCCCATAATGTTGAATTTCAATCAATAATACATCCATAAAACTCGCCTTTGCTCTGCGGAATGCTGAGTACCTTGAACAACTGGTTATTCAGAAAAGACCATAAGGAACTGCCTACCTCTTATGTCCATCCTCCCATTCACCGATTGGCGTCGCATCAAAGAATCGTACAGCACAGGAGACCATTCAGCCCATCGTGCCTGTGCCGGCTCTTTGGTAGAGCTATCCAATTAATCCCACTGCCCCCTGCTCTTTCCCCATAGCCCTGTAATTTTTTTCCTTCAAGTATTTATCCAATTCCCCTTTTGAATGTTACTATTGAATCTGCTTCCACCGCCCTTTCAGGCAGTGCATTCCAGATCTTAATAACTATAGTTTCATTTAGCTGATAATCCGTTGAAACAATTTTAGACCTAACAAGTTGGTTTCTGAGTTTCATGTCTGCCGAGCACGAGTCAGGGCCGATGTGATCTCTTGGGACTAGTTTCGATAACCTAAAGGGGTCGGAGAGGAATTTTCCAGATTTCCCCTCCCCCGAATTTCCTGGATTTTTATCAGGTTTTTCGCCTCCCAGGAGATTACACAGCTTCGGGTGGGTGGGTGGGGAGTATTTGTATCGTGATGCACAGAGCATCACAACTATATGGGACAGGCTAGCTGGATAAGCGGGTCTTTTCCTGTCCGTCCTTTTCGTATGTTCCTAATACACTTGGATCTATGTTGCCAGAATTGCCGAATACTCAACAATACAAGTGTTGCTGTTTTAAACAGTGGGAGCAGACTCACGGGTGTAGCTGTGTCGGGACTCAAACCAACCAAGCATCTTCAGAATGCACTGGATTAATAGAAAGATGGGATTCTTTTGGGGTAAATGAGGATGTTAGAGAAATGATGGGCTGCATCTGAACCAGGCAGGAGCAAGTAGACTGGTTGCCAATATAGAAAATTACACAAACAACCTTTACACTAGTTTGGGTGGGGGAGAGGTGCAGTACAGCCAAGGGTGAGGACACCTTGGAACACAAGCGAAAATTATTACAAAATATCAAGCATAAAAGATGAAGCAGAATTAATCAGAGAACGATTGTAATCCAAGCCTTTTATTCAATATGACTGCAACAAGAAATATTCTGGATTGAGTTTCACAGGCTGTTGTCGGGAGAGACGAGAGAGCAGCAGCACAGTGAGTAGTTAAACTCACTTTCGCGGGCTTTTTTGCAGAGGCCAGTGTCGGGAGCGGAGAGAGCAGCAGCACAGTGAGTATTTAAACTCACTTTCGCGGGCTTTTCTTTCACAGGCTGTTGTCGGGAGAGACAAGAGAGCAGCAGCACAGTGAGTATTTAAACTCACTTTCGCGGGCTTTTTTGCAGAGGCCAGTGTCGGGAGAGACGAGAGAGCAGCAGCACAGTGAGTATTTAAACTCACTTTCGCGGGCTTTTCTTTCACATGCTGTTGTCGGGAGAGACGAGACCGGAAGCGGACCAGGTGGGAAGCACCCAGGTGAACAGCATTTAAGGAGGGTGGTGGCTTAAACCCGAGTTCCTACAGAGTAGGAACCCCCACCCGCCCTCCTCCTCTAACCTACCACTCTTTTAGCAGTCTAAAAACAGAGGTCACAAATTTTTTGGTCTCAGTTTCTTTTCAGCAGGGCAGGAACCGGGAGGAGCGGGAAGTCGGCGTAGGACCAAGGGGACACAAGACCGGGAAGTCAGCGAAAGACCAGGGAGGTAAGACTAACTGGTAAGTACTTTCCTCAAACCTTCCTAGAAAGTAAAACTAAAACTAGTGGGATTTGGTTAGTTTAAAAAGGAATAAGAGGAGTACAGTATACATTGGTCTAAGTAAGCTTCGGGAAAACAAAAGTCAATAAATAAACTAAAACTTGAAAATTAAATAGTAATATAAGGGTTAAGTCATGGCAGTAGAGGTCGGACCTGTGTCATGCTCCTCCTGTAACATGTGGGAAATCAGGGACGCTTCCTGTGTCCCTGACAACCATGTGTGCGGGAAGTGTGTCCAGCTGCAGCTCATGTGGGACCGCATGACGGCCCTTGAGCTGCGGATGGACTCACTTTGGAGCATCCACGATTCTGAGAGGGTTGTGGATAGCACATTTAGTGAGTTGGTCACACCGCAGGTTAAGGCCAGCGTAGATAGTACATGGGTGACCAAAAGGCAGAGCAAGGGCAGGAAGGTAGTGCAGAAATCCCCTGGGGTTGTCTCCCTTAGCAAGAGGTTCACCGCCTTAGGTGCTGTTGTCGGGGGGGATGACTCATCGGGGGAAGGCACCAGTAGCCAGGCTCATGGCACCATGACTGGCTCTGTTGCAAAGAAGGGAGGGAAAAAGAGTGGCAGGGCTATAGTAATAGGGGATTCGATTGTAAGGGGAATAGATAGGGGTTTCTGTGGTCGCGACCGAGACTCCAGGATGGTATGTTGCCTCCCTGGTGCAAGGGTCAAGGATGTCTCGGCGCGGGTGCAGAACATTCTGGAGGGGGAGGGGGAACAGCCAGTTGTCGTGATACATGTTGGTACCAACGACGTAGCTAAAAAAAGGGACGAGGTCCTACAAGTAGAATTTAGGGAGTTAGGAGCCAAGCTAAAAAGTAGGACCTCGAAGGTAGTAATCTCTGGATTACTACCAGTGCCACGTGCTAGTAAGAGTACAGAGAACAGGATAGTTAGGCTAAATACGTGGCTTGAGCAGTGGTGTAAGAGGGAGGGTTTTAAATTTTTGAGGCATTGGAACCAGTTTTGTGGTAGGTGTGACCTATACAAAAGGGACGGTCTACACCTGTGCAAAGATGGAACTGATGTTCTCGGGGTAATTTTTGATAAAGCAGTTCGGGAGCATTTAAACTAGTATGGCAGGGGGCTAGAAACCTATGTAGTGAAATAGAGGAAAGTGAAAGGCAGACAGAAATAAATGGTAAAAGGGAGAGGAACAAAAAACAAAGGGCCAAACTAATTCATAAAAAATGTGAGCATAAAAAAAGCCTGAGGGTTTTATACCTTAATGCGAGAAGCATCAGGAACAAGGTAGATGAATTAGCTGTGGAAATAGAGGTTAATAATTATGATCTAATTGGGATTACGGAAACATGGTTGCAGGGTGAGCAGGGCTGGGAGCTTAACATACAGGGGTATTCAGTATTTAGGAAGGATCGACAAAAAAGAAAGGGAGGAGGGGTAGCATTGCTGGTAAAAGAAGGGATAAATGCAATTGAAAGGAAGGATATTAACTCAGTTAATACAGAATCTATATGGGTGGAGCTAAGAAATAGCGAGGGGCGAAAAACATTAATAGGAGTGGTATATAGGCCTCCAAATAGTAAAATAGAGGTTGGGGAGGGCATCACGAGGGAAATTAGAGAAGCGTGCAATAAGAGCACAGCTGTCATCATAGGTGACTTTAACTTACATATAGATTGGAATAGCCTAATCAGTAAAAATAATGAGGAGGAGGAATTCCTTGAGTGTTTAAGGGATGGTTATCTGGATCAATATGTCGAGGAACCAACTCGGGAACAGGCTATATTGGACTGGGTACTGTGCAATGAGAAGGGACTAATTAGTAATCTTGTTGTACGGGGACCCTTGGGTCAGAGCGATCATAACATGATCGATTTCTCACTCGAAATGGAGAGCGAAGAAATTGACTCAGAGACTAAGGTCCTGAATTTAAACAAGGGGAATTATGATGCCATTAGACGGGGACTGAGTAGGTCTGATTGGACAACGTTCCTGGGAGGACTGGAGGTAGATAAACAATGGCAAGCATTTAAAGATAGAATGACAAAATTGCAAAAATTGTTTATACCAATCTGGCATAAAAGGAAATCTAAAAAGGTGACTCAACCGTGGATAACAGGGGAAATTAGAGACAGCATAAAATCCAAAGATAGGGCGTATAAAATAGCCAAAAAAAGCGCCAGAGCGGAAGATTGGGAACAGTTTAAGATAGAGCAAAGGAGGACAAAGGGCTTAATCAAGAGGGGCAAAATAGCTTACGAAAGCAAGCTGGCGGAAAATATAAAAACTAACTCCAAAAGCTTTTATAAGTATATCAAGAGGAAAAGACTGGTGAAAACCAAAGTTGGCCCATTGCAGTCAGATACGGGGGAATATATAACGGGAAATAAGGAAATGGCAGACCAACTAAATGCATACTTTGGGTCAGTCTTTACGAAGGAAGACACAAAAAACCTCCCTGGGATATCGGGAAAAATAGGGACATTTGCAAAGGAGGAACTGACGCAAATCAATATCTCTAAGGATATGGTGTTAAGGAAGCTAAAGGGATTGAAGGCGGACAAATCCCCAGGGCCTGATAACATGCATCCTAGGGTGCTGAAGGAGGTGGCCCTAGAGATAGCGGATGCACTAAGTATGATTTTTCAGAATTCATTAGACTCGGGAACAGTGCCCATGGATTGGAGGGTAGCTAACGCTACCCCACTATTCAAAAAGGGGGGTAGGGAAAAAGCAGGTAATTACAGACCTGTAAGCCTTACATCAGTTGTGGGCAAAATGCTGGAGTCCATCATTAAGGATGAAATAGCGGAGCACTTAGCAAATGGGGACAGGATAGGACAGAGTCAACATGGATTTACAAAGGGTAAATCATGCTTGACTAATCTATTGGAATTTTTTGAGGGAGTAACTGGTAAAATAGATGGGGGAGAGCCAGTAGATGTGGTGTACCTGGACTTCCAAAAGGCCTTCGATAAGGTCCCACATAAAAGATTAGCAGGGAAAATTGAAGCTCATGGGATAAAGGGGAAAGTATTGACGTGGATAGAGAACTGGCTGTCAGATAGAAAACAGAGAGTTGGAATAAACGGCTCATTTTCTGAATGGCAGGCAGTAACAAGTGGGGTACCACAGGGATCTGTCCTGGGTCCCCAGCTGTTCACAATTTACATTAATGACCTGGATCAGGGAGTCGGATGCAGCATTTCCAAATTTGCAGACGACACTAAACTAGGAGGGGGGGTGGGCTCAGAGGAGGAGACCAGGAAGCTCCAGAGCGATTTGGACAGACTGGGTGATTGGGCGGATAAATGGCAGATGCACTATAATGTGGACAAGTGCGAAGTTATCCACCTTGGGTGCAGGAACGGGAGGGCAAATTATTATTTAAATGGCAATAAATTGGGAGAGGGGGAAGTACAGAGAGACCTGGGTGTTCTTGTACACCAGTCACTGAAGGCGAGCATGCAGGTGCAACAGGCGGTCAAGAAGGCAAACGGTATGCTGGCCTTCATAGCAAAAGGGTTGGAATACAGGAACAGGGATACCTTGCTGCAGCTGTACAGGGCACTGGTGAGACCACAC
This sequence comes from Squalus acanthias, assembly GCA_030390025.1. Classification (NCBI taxonomy): domain Eukaryota; kingdom Metazoa; phylum Chordata; class Chondrichthyes; order Squaliformes; family Squalidae; genus Squalus; species Squalus acanthias. The sequence goes on along the minus strand of CM059451.1, from coordinate 1,116,232 downwards.
CTCGAGTACTGTGTACAGTTTTGGTCGCCTCATCTGAGGAAAGATGTTCTTGCCATGGAGGGGGTGCAGCGGCGATTCACCAGGCTGATACCAGGAATGACGGGATTGACCTATGAGGAGAGACTATGTAGTTTAGGGATGTACACACTGGAGTTTAGAAGATTGAGAGGGGACCTCATAGAAGTGTATAAAATTCTGACAGGTCTAGACAGACTAGATGCAGAAGGAATGTTTCCCTTGGCGGGTGAGAACAGAACTAGAGGACATAATTTAAGGATAAGGGCTAAACCATTTAGGACAGAAATGAGGGGGAATTTCTTCACTCAGAGGGTGGTGAACCTGTGGAACTCATTGCCACTGAGGGCAGTGTACGCCAGCTCATTAAATATATTTAAGAGGGAATTAGATATATTTCTACAGGCAAAAGGGGTTAAGGGTTACGGAGAGAAGGCGGGGACGGGATACTGAATTGGAGGATCAGCCATGATCTCATTAAATGGCGGAGCAGGCTCGAAGGGCCGGATGGCCTACTCCTGCTCCTATCTTCTATGTATCTATGTATCTATGAGTTCAAATGGCGATTAGAACTCAATTAAGAGCTTTCCCTGGCTCCGCGTTTGAATGTCGTTTGTGGTGTGGTAGTGAGTCACACGCAGCAGGAGGTCGCAGGTCTGATCCCTGTTCCTTGTTGAGTTAGTTGATCTCAGCGAGGGGCAGCAGCTGAGTTATTACAATTGGTTTGGGTTAGGGAGAAAGTGGGAAACAACCTAGGGTTCCTGGTCCTGAAATCTGTGAAATCAGGTTTGTAGCAAATTACAGACTGAGTGATACAAAGCTTAAAAGACAGCAGAGAGTCATTTCACAATGTTTGCTGAGGAGTTGGCATGAGTAATGTGTTTAAAAATAAATCTATAGCAGAGGTTGTCGGGCTACAGCACACCGACATCCTTTATACTCCTGCTATTCAGTGGGCAAACTTTACTAAGCAGCTCAGGTTGTGGCTGACCCTGGTGTCCCAGGGAATGCCAGCGATGTTGGTGTAGATCACCATGCTGTGCCAGTGCTGGTGGATTTTAGTTGTGGCATCATAAAGAAAGAGCTTGCATTGATATAGTGCCTTATTGCACCCTCAGGGTGTCAAAGTGCATCATATCCATGAAGTACTTTTGAAGTGCAGTCACTGTTATGTAGGCAAACGCAGCAGCCAATTTGCGCACAGCAAGCTCCCAAAAAGCAGCAAGTGAATAGAATGGCCAGTTAATCTGGTTTCCGTGATGTTGGCTGAGGGCCAAATGTTGGCCCAGGACACTGGAGAGAACTCCCTGTTCCTCAAGTGTCCATCCTTCATGTTATGAATGAGTGGGCTAGTGAACCACGGGAGGCATCACAATCAAGCCTGACCTCCACCCTGATCCTGCCCTCATCTCCCCAATCTGCACATGCCAATTTCTAAATGGTGAGGACCAGGAACTGAGGCTGCTTTTTCCCTCCCTACTTCAGAGCTACTGAGACCAATACTACTGACCCACCTGCGTTAAGATCAACTAGGTAACAAACCTGGGTCCTTTCTGGTTATGAATCCCAGGTTCCATTCCTGTTCTGTAGGGCTCAGTACCACCACACATGATACATTTACCCACTGAGTTATCGGTGAGCCCTCGGAATCCCTTTTTAAAGATGTATGAGCACAGGACTGGCCCAGGACCTGGTCTGTTGAAGGCAGCTTCGAAAAGGGAGAAGTCACAGAAAAATGTTTTTTACTTTGCGTGTCCTGATGGCCTTTGCTGCATTTTGGTCCAGGGATTAGTTGGTTTTGGCTGGAGAGTTCTCCATGTGTGCAATTTTGGGTTTCCACTTGCCAGTATTTTGCTGCATTATTCTTTGCCTCTGCTAGCTTGGGCACTGCACCGGGCAACAAGGTGAGGATGGGTACTCACTGCAAGCGTTCAAAAGGGAGATGACAGGTTCCTGCTAGTGGTAAGCATATCAAAAGTAGGTAGGTCAATGGGGGTTAGTGTTACCAATCACCAAGTTCTCCTGCAGTTAGCTTGATCCCCTTTGTGAATCGGAGATGAGTTTCCCAGTGTTTTAGCCTAATTTGGCCTAAGGTTTTTTTGTCTGTTCTTTTGTTTTGTCTCTCCCCGGGGATTGTGTAACTATGGGGGAAGCAGGGGGATGGGGTGAGATGGTTTGTGTAAATTGCCAGGATGGGTCAGGCATGATGGACCAGCTGGTCTTTTCCTGGACTTTTTAGTATTCTATGGGGGTTCCATAATTGAGATGAGTTCATGAGGTGCCAACAAATGGAGAGGCATTAGCCCCGGAGGCATTTGTCCACACCTGTCACTACCCCTGGACATGTCAGAGGAGACCTGTCTTCACCACTTCTGCTTTACAAGACAGGCGACTACCAAGTTGTACCATCTGTCGCTCAATGACCTGCAAACATCTGGAACAGGGATAGCCCGTCCCTGGAAGTGAAGATTGCCACAGCAGGAAGCGTTCAAGCTATTGTATCTTTCCAGCTCATCCCAGGAGATATCTCCCACATGTGACAGTCTTCAGTGCACCATGTGTCAGAGAAGTGACAACTGCTATGTTTGAAAGGGGCTACACCTCAATCGCTTCTTAGCTCTTCATATCAGCCCCATGACCTTCATGAAGAGAAAGGGTTGGCACTCAATTAATGTTTGGGTGATATCTGACCACAGAAACATCATCTTTCAGTGTCTGTTATCCAGGAAGGAACCATGATATCTTCATTGTGCAACATTCCATGGTGCCTGAATTAATTGAAGGAGAAGAGCCACTGGCTGAACGGCTCTTAGGAGATCAGGGTTATTCTCTGCACCCATGACTACTGTCTCCACTAAAGAACCCCTAGCAGTTAAGAAGCATCTGGGCCAAAATGCCTCAGCCCTATGTTTGCTGATCCTTGGTTGCCATCTCCACCTTCAAGAAGAGTTTAGAAACAATTAAAGAGCGTGTGTGAAAGAGAAGAGTTCTGCTCAAATGCTTCAGGTGGTACTTCACAGAGGGTGAGGCATTTCCCATCTTAGGCTTGTGCCATGCTTGATGAGCCCCACATGAAACGCATGCCCAGCTCCTGATGCCAGCTGAGTAACTGCATTGACTCAGTCGGCGAACTTCCTCCATTGAGATGGCACCTTTGGGGCACCCCTTACAGAACTATTCAGCATCAAGGGGCGCAGTGCTGCCCACCTGAGCCCGTTGCATCATTATGAACAATGAGTCCACTTTTCTGCCACCGCCACAACATCCCCTTTAATGGCTAGCGGCAGCCCTTTAAGTGTTGCTGCATCGCCATATTTTGTGCTCCGAAGCCAACTGCACTGCAGGTCAAGCTCTCTGGGCACACTTTCACCGTGCCGGTAGCTTCGTCAAAACAGTTGGCAGGACTTATATCTCAAAATTCAACGTGGCCTGGCCGCTCAACAGGAGCAGGAGTGCACGGGTTGGCACAGACCCAATTTTGCCACAGTCAAACAGCAGGGTTGGAGCATAGAAGTTGGTTCCACAATCCTCACAGGGGAGCTAGGCCCAAATGGAGCGCAGGTTGGAGATAGGGCTCTGATTCACCGCGTGTACCCCGTGAGTGTGGCTCGCTGCTGGTAGTATGCGATTGTGGACCCAGCCCTACAGACAGTAGAGCTGGTGACCTTTCAGTACCAAATGACCTCTACAGGGAAAAGCTACAATAAACATGATCCATGCATAATTCCATTCAAGTATTTACAAACTGTGATTTCAACCTGCAGCCATCAGTAACCTCAAGCAAGCTGCCACTGACCTGACTGGTTCTTAACATCATAAAGCTTTGGGATGACGGGATGTCGAATCTTGATGGTAAATTCAGCCTGATTTCCATGTGTCTTGAACAACACTGAAAAATGGAGAACAACAATTAACTTGTCCATCAGTGCGCCACATTCTATCCATGCAAATCAGGTCTTTAATTTGTGGGATGGGAGCCATTCAGAGAGCATTCAAGTAGGGAGGTGAAAATAATGAGGCCATTTGAAAGACTGAGGCTCTTTTCTCTAGAAAAGAGAAGACCGAAGGGTGACCTAATAGAGGTCTTTAAGATTATGAAAGGGTTTGATAGGGTAGACGTAGAGAAGATGTTTCCATTTGTGGGGAGTCCAAAACTAGGGGCCATAAATAAGATAGTCACTAATAAATCCAGTAGGAAATTCAGGAGAAACTTCGTTACCCAGAGAGTGGTGAGAATGTGGAACTCACTACCACAGGGAGTGGTTGAGGCGAATAGCATAGATGCATTTAAGGGGAAGCTACGTAAGTACGTGAGGGAGAAAGGAATAGAAGGATATGTTGATGGGGTGAGATGAAGAGGGGGTACCGCCTTTCGGGTGATATGTTAAACTGAGGCCCCATCTGCTCTCTCAGGCGGATGTAAAAGATCCCATGGCATATTTTCGAAGAAGAGCAGGGGAGTTCTCCGTGGTGTCCTGGCCAATATTTGTCCCTCAATCAACATCACTAAAAACAGATTATCTGGCCATTATCACATTGCTGTTTGTGGGAGCTTGCTGGGCACAAATTGGCTGCTGTGTTTCCTACATTACAACAGTGACTACACTTCAAAAAAAGTACTTATTGGCTGTAAAGCGCTTTGGGACGTCCTGAGGTTGTGAAAGGCGTTATATAAATGCAAATCTGTCTTTCTTTTCTTTTACATGATTCACAAGGGCCTGAGGAAAACACACCATGTGGACTGGATCACCAAACATGACAACCAGTCAGCTATTACAGGAAAGGCACCAAACTGCACCAAACAGCTGAGGCCAAATGGCTTTGATGGTGTCGAATTGCACAACACACTGGAGACACTCCTGACTGCAGTGGTTTGAGTGCTGCTCATAGTTGCTGATGAGCTCACTCTGGTCGTGGCAACTCTTGCCGTATTGCCCAGCTCTGTCAGCACGCAGATTTTGGCATCCTGTCCATCCTTCGCATTACTAATTCACAGGTCTGACTGAGCACAGGGCCAAACGCTCCCTTGTTATCCAAGCGGATAGATTCCCTGCGGACTGACCTTTGACAAAGTCTCAGCAATCGGGCTATGTTTGGAGGGCTTAATTCTAGTGATACATTTCAGCACAAGGGGAAAACTGTGAGCTCAACTGGAACCAGGAAGGAGATCTTATGGTTTTGCTCACCACATCTACTTCTCCAATCAACTTAGACCACAGAGGATAAAATAACTCTATGACAGAGATGATTTTAAATGAGAATTAGTTGTTTTTTCTGGGTATTTTGCACTTGCCCAGAGCAGAATTATGCACCAGAAATTATGGCATGCATGCAAACTGGGCACACCAGCTCGTGCACTCTTTTTATCACACTCTGCCCGCCACCTTGGAATTTAGTGTTAGACACGAGGGTGGAAAGATTAGGGAAGAGGGTTTGAGGAGGCCGTACGTTGTGGAGAAAAGGAGTCATGGATTGTCCTTACCCTCCAGGATGATCCTGGAGTAGCAGGAGGATTTGGCCATGCAGAGGGAGGTGCAATAGTGAAAAATGCGGCTGAGCCAGATTTTGCGGTGAATGAGGAGACCATTAGTGTGCCAGGTAGTTCTCAAATATGTGGCCCTCAGACGTTAAGAGGTGATGCTGGGAATTGTACCAGTGGATGGCATGGGTGGGAGACAATGCATGACTTGGTAGGGACAAGGGTATCAAAGGGAGCCTTCCAGCAAGTCAACAACAACAGTGGTGTAGTGATGGGTCAAGGGCCAGAGGAGAGGGAGTTGGGAGATTGAAAGCAAGTTGGTGGGGGAAGCAGGGCTGTCGGTTTTTTCAAGAGCAGAGAGTAAGAATCACAGGTTGGAGGCAGACAGAAAGATGTGGATGGTAAGGGGAATGAGAACGTGGTCAAAGATAACCTAGTCAGGAATTGAGATCTTAGAGGTGACAATGCCACATGAGGTGGTGAAGTCAAGCAAATGGTCATGGGTGTCAGCGAGGGTGTCTATATCGAGGACGAGGTTGAGTGAGGACAAAAGGGCTAAGAAGTCCAAGAAGAGGGGGCTGGGACATTTAGATGTAGGTTAAAATCACCGAGAAGAGGAGTCACTCAGTGCAGAGGTTCAGGGAGGAGAGAAGCAGCCATTTTGCACACATGCAGGGCTTGATTTTTATAGAGGAGGCGGGTTGAGGGCGGGCCCGCTGCTCAGCAGCTTTCGGACCTGCTCCCGGATGCTGCCGGCCCGAAGTTCCGATTTTTGCTTCATTGGCTTCGTTACGGCCGGCGTGCGGGTCCCTCCAGGCAATTGCTTGGAGCATGTCAGTTTCTCGCCTCTGATGACACGTTTCTGGAGTAAAAATTTAAAGGGACCATGTCCCCTTTGCAAAAAATGGAACTGGAATAGCTTGGTTCTGTTTATCTAGAAAGGGGAGTTGACAGCGGCTGGTGTGAACACAAATAATGGATTGAAATTGCTGGTCATATTATTCCAGAAAGACATTTATGATTTTTTTATCTATCAATGTAGCACGTGACTAAGAAATGAAAAAGATGCCAGATGTGTTCCTATCATTTGCTTAGTAAAATTAATGCTTTTTTCTCTTAAAGGTGCTGGCTGCTGCAGGAATGGCAGCCCCAAAAACTAAGGCTGCAGCCAGGTTCAGTGAGGGCTCCCTCCATGCTCTTGTGGAGGGAGTTAGAGGACATTAGGAGCTCCTCTTCCCTGCAAACGCAAGGAGGAGGCCTCCTCAGCAAACCAAGGCAGCTTGGCTGCAAATTGCTGAGGAGGTGAGTTCGAGGTCTGTGTGCAGACGCACATGGGTTTAGTGCTGAAAAAGGTTTAATGATCTGCTGAGATCACCTAAAGTGTGGCCTCTGTGTTCTGGGAAATGGAAGTTCAAGAGTGAGGGCTCAGGGCGAATGCCATGTAGAATGTTGGTGGTGACACTGAGCGCTTTAGTAGACAGATGATGCCTAGGGTTTTGAGGATGTCGGACTTGTATTCATCTCCATGTGCCAGCCACCTCTAGTTGAAGCGTAAGCTTACGCGAATCTGGCATGGATGAGTGCATCCCTTGCCTGACGGCCAGCAATGTGTTCGCCTGCTGCTGGATTGGCCACATCCGGCCCCACAAAGTGTCGCTCCCCATCCTCCTCCTCTTCTGAGGAGGCTCTGCGCTGAGCCACTTGTTCATCCGGCAGCACTAAGCCGCGCTGCTGTGCAGGGCACAGCAGACCACGACGATTCTGGACACCCTGGCTGGTGCATACTGCAAGGCTCCTCCAGATCTGGCTCAGCATTGGAAGCGCATTTTGAGCAAGCCGATGGTTTGCTCGATGATGCTTCTGGGGGATATGTGGCTCAAATTGTACTGCTCCTCAGCATCGTTTGATGGCCTCCTCATCGGTGTCATAAGCCACTTTTTCAGAGAATAGCACTTGTCACCAAGAAGCCATCCGGAAAGCTGGTTTGGTGGATGGAAGAGCTGAGGCACAGTAGACTGCCGCAGGATGAAGGAGTCATGGCAACTGCCAGGGTACTTTGTGCAAACATGCAGGATGATCTTCCTGTGGTTACACACCAGCTGGACGTTCAGGGAGTGGAATCCCTTGTGGTTGACAAATACAGCTGGGTTGTGATAGGGGGCCCTAATGGCCACATGTGTGCAGTCAATGATGCCCTGCACCATTGGCAAGCCTGCCATATTGGCAAAGCCAACCACGCACACCGTCACACTTGGGCCATCCGTGGAGAAGTGGATATAATTGTGGGCCTTTGCAAAGAGGGCATCGGTGACCTGCGTGACGCAGGTGTGTGCAGCCGACTGGGAGATGCCGCTGATGTCTGCAGCTGATCCCTGGAAGGAGCCCGAAGCAAAGGAGTTTATTGTGGTGGTGACTTTGATAGCCACTGGTAAGGAGTGTCCACCCGCTCCTCTGGGCTCCAGGTGTTGGTGCAGCATTGCGCAGATGTCTGAGACTACCTCTCGAAAGTCTCAGCCTCCTTTGGCACTGCTGCTCAGTCATGCTGAGGAAGGTCATCCTCTGCCTGTAAGCCCTGTGTTGGGGGTATCTCCTGCGGGGAGGTGCAGCCCTGCGCTGAGGCCTTCTGCCCTGTGCATCACCAGGTGGGTGAGGAGAAGGTTGGCGCTCCTGCTGCTGGTGCTGCTGTTGTGGCTGGTTGTGCTGCTGCCGCAGCTGCTCTTCCTCCGAATCTGACGACCAGGATCAGAGGATATAAATGGTCCCCATCCCGTACCTATAGATTTCACTTGAGGCAAGAAGCTAGCATGCGCACACTAGAAGTGGCCTGAAATTATTCCTATCAGGTCACACTGTAGATGTGTGTCAGTTTGAACAGTCAAGGTCAGTAGATTTGCAAAATCTTATCTCAAATCTCCAACAGCAAGGTTGTTGCATTTGAATGTCAGCCATGTTACAGAAGCGCTTTTAAAGCGCTGCACCAATGACTACAAATCATGTCCTCCGGCAACTCATCTCCTTGCAGCTGGCCTGTTCCTGACAAGATGGGAAAGAGGAGCCAGAGACATGAAAATGGGAAACCACTATCAAAAATAGGATTAGCAAGGCAGTTAACAGGCTCTTAACTGCCTTAAATACCTGTCTCACCGGTTGGAGTCGGGTCAGTTTGGGAGCGGCTGAACAGACACTCACGAAAATCGGGTGGGGGCGGGATGGGGGTGGGTTGAGTGTCTGAAGCCATTTTTCCGATTTTTGCTGTTGACCCACCTCCAAACCTGCCTCCTCAGGGCTATTAAAATCAAGGCCGTAGAATCTCACAAACAGCAATGCGAAGAAAAACCAGTTCATTTGCTTTTCGTGATGTTTGTTGAGGAAGGACTGGTGGATAGAACTTCCTGCTCTTGTTCAAATAGTCTATGGGCTCTTTAATATTTATCTGAACCACCATCTCACCCAAATTTAACATCTCACTCAAAAGTCAGCCTCACACTCCCCCAGTACTATACTGGAGTGTCAGCCTAGTTAAAGTGCTCAAATCCCCGGAGTGGGGTTTGAACCAACAGACATCTGACACTGAGCCAAGATGACACTTAATATGCAGCAGCAGGAAATAAATTGAAGGAAATCACCTGGGAGTAGGGGGAGGGTGGTTGAAATCTCTCTGCTACTTTTAGCGTACTGCTGAACATGTTCATGCTAACTTCCTGCATGCAGCATTTTAACAAACTTGTTAACTCATAATGGGTGAACATCTATATTAAAATGGAGGACAAAGCAACTTCATCCAAGCTCATTAGCACATTTGCTACAAATATCACGCAGTGTGATTTCCACCCCATATTCTTTGTCCCGACCTTAGTTACCCTGGACACGCACCTGTGTCGGCCGTGTTGGGGTTGAAGACAGTGTTGGTGTAGGTGACAAACTGAAGCTGGCGGTTCAGGTTGTCCACTTGAGAGCTCGAGAGAGACAGGTGCATCTGCCCTTCACCTTTGATCTTGACCCCATCGACCTCTGCTGCCACATCAAAGGTTCCCAAATTCGCCGTTAGGGTCACCTATAAAATATAGGCTTCATTCTTTAAAAGTCTATCATTCCTCGCATACTTGTGTAATATATATTTATATATATCTATATAGATATTTGACTGCTCTTTGTGTGAAGAAGAACTTACTGATTTTTGATTATTTATCTGAAGGAAAACATTATGTAAAAATGGAAGAAAATAGTCGAAGTATTGGGCCAGAAATTCGGTTTTCCGGCTTCCTGCGGGTGCAAGCATCGCGCGCGTACTTGCCTACCGCGCCTGCCGTTGTGTTTTGGGCCCACGAGAACTTCGGGTCCTGGGCCTCCTCCAGCTGCCGGCACGCAGTGCTTGCGTGTCCCAGGGGCGTAGTTAGTTCGAAGCGTCCCCTGGGATCACGTGGGCCATGGACAGCCAATCCTAGCAGGGCATTTTCATTCATAGATTTGACAGGAAGACCTGTCAAATCCATGAATAGAGATCGGTCCAAAACCACACTTAAACTTCAAATAAATTTAAAAAAACATCACATTTTTAAAATAACTATAAGTTAAATAAATTAACTACTTTAAACAAAAATTTAAATTTTTGAAAAAAGTAATTATACTTTTTAACGGTCGTAAAAATTAACTTACCTTTCTTTAAAGTATCTCAAAAAGATAAACCTGTTGAAAATTTTTTTAAATTGTAATTAATTAACCACTTACTTCGTTAAAAACGGGTCTTGCGCCTCCTTTTTAAAAGCGCAGCTTCTTCCATACTTACCCTCCCGGAGAAACCTGAAAAAAAAACGAAGTTCGCTGCGTACCCGCAGCCTCTCCCGTGCACGTGGTTCACCTCTGAACCGCTCCCTTCATGAGACTGGAAGTTCCGGTTTCCCGCGCATGCGCAGTGCATGCAGGAAACCGGCACTTCAAGTGGCCTTACGGGTGAGTACACAGCGCGTACTCACCCGACAAGCGCCGAATTTCTGGGCCATTAAATGTTTGCATCTAAAACTCTTCATTTCACTGTGGAGTTGTGCTCACCAAGACCTTGGGTTGTTCCAACTTATTTTTAAAAATGCCCTTTCAGCTACCAGAGAGAGAGAGACTTTTATCTGTTCAGACAAAACTGGGTCAGAGGTGAAAGAGCAATAGTGCCATCCATTGAAGCATTCAGTCCTCGTATTCAGGACAATTTTGAGATTTCGGGATAGGTTTTCATCATCACTGCTCGGGCAATAATCTGGAGGAGTGGATCTCCCGCCTTTTGGCACTGTGTCCAGTTCTGGTCAGACCCACCTTGAGCACTGTGTCCAGCTGTGGTCAGATCCACCTTGAGCACTGTGTCCAGTTGTGGTCAGATCCATCTTGAGCCCTGTGTCCAGTTCTGGTCAGACCCACCTTGAGCACTGTGTCCAGTTCTGGTCAGATCCACCTTGAGCACTGTGTCCAGTTCAGGTCATACCCACCTTGAGCACTGTGTCCAGTTCTGGTCAGACCCACCTTGAGCACTGTGTCCAGTTCTGGTCAGACCCACCTTGAGCACTGTGTCCAGTTCTGGTCAGACCCACCTTGAGCACTGTGTCCGGTTCTGGTCAGACCCACCCTGAGCACTGTGTCCAGTTCTGGTCAGACCCACCTTGAGCACTGTGTCCAGTTCTGGTCAGACCCACCTTGAGCACTGTATCCGGTTCTGGTCAGACCCACCGTGAGCACTGTGTCCAGTTCTGGTCAGACCCACCGTGAGCACTGTGTCCAGTTCTGGTCAGACCCACCTTGAGCACTGTGTCCAGCTGTGGTCAGACCCACCTTGAGCACTGTGTCCAGTTCTGGTCAGACCCACCTTGAGCACTGTGTCCAGTTCTGGTCAGACTGCACCTTGAGCACTGTGTCCAGCTCTGGTCAGATCCACTTCGAGCACTGTGTCCAGTTCTGGTCAGACTGCACCTTGAGCACTGTGTCCAGCTCTGGTCAGATCCACTTCGAGCACTGTGTCCAGCTCTGGTCAGACCCACCTTGAGCACTGTGCCCAGTTCTGGTCAGACCCACCTTGAGCACTGCGTCCCGTTCTGGTCAGACCCACCTTGAGCACTGCGTCCTGTTCTGGTCAGACCCACCTTGAGCACTGTGTCCAGCTCTGGTCAGACCCACCTTGAGCACTGTGCCCAGTTCTGGTCAGACCCACCTTGAGCACTGTGTCCAGCTGTGGTCAGACCCACCTTGAGCACTGTGTCCAGTTCTGGTCAGACCCACCTTGAGCACTGTGTCCAGTTCTGGTCAGACTGCACCTTGAGCACTGTGTCCAGCTCTGGTCAGATCCACTTCGAGCACTGTGTCCAGTTCTGGTCAGACTGCACCTTGAGCACTGTGTCCAGTTCTGGTCAGATTCACCTTGAGCACTGTGTCCAGCTCTGGTCAGACCCACCTTGAGCACTGTGCCCAGTTCTGGTCAGACCCACCTTGAGCACTGCGTCCCGTTCTGGTCAGACCCACCTTGAGCACTGCGTCCTGTTCTGGTCAGACCCACCTTGAGCACTGTGTCCAGCTCTGGTCAGACCCACCTTGAGCACTGTGCCCAGTTCTGGTCAGACCCACCTTGAGCACTGTGCCCAGTTCTGGTCAGACCCACCTTGAGCACTGTGTCCAGTTCTGGTCAGACCCACCTTGAGCACTGTGTCCAGCTGTGGTCAGACCCACCTTGAGCACTGTGCCCAGTTCTGGTCAGACCCACCTTGAGCACTGTGTCCAGCTGTGGTCAGACCCACCTTGAGCACTGTGTCCAGTTCTGGTCAGACCCACCTTGAGCACTGTGCCCAGTTCTGGTCAGACCCACCTTGAGCACTGTGTCCAGCTGTGGTCAGACCCACCTTGAGCACTGTGTCCAGTTCTGGTCAGACCCACCTTGGGCACTGTGTCCAGTTCTGGTCAGACCCACCTTGAGCACTGTGTCCAGGGGTCTGAGTAATGAGTAAAGACTGGAAGAATTTTGGCTTTTCAGCCTGGAAAGGAGGCGACTGAGAGGTGATCTTATAGAGGGATATAAGATAGTTAAGGGTATCGACAAAGTTAACCCAGAATATTATTTTAACTTAAACTGTGGATGTAGAACAAGGGAACTCAGGTTCAAACTAGAGAAGGGAACTTTTAGGACAGGTATCAGGAAATTCTTCTTCACACAAAGAGCGATCAACATGTGGAATTAACTTCCTGATAGAATAGTGGAGGCAAAAATCCTGCAATCATTTAAGAAACAATTAGATGTTGCAATGGGCAGATATTAGGATCTGTCTGAGTGGATGAATCAAGATGGTCCAAATCTTACATTGGAATGCACGTCCTGTCAATTTTTTCCATTTTAAGTTCCTATGTCTGCATTTCTAATGGAACTGCCTATGTAAACTTGTCACGCTGTAATTGCAGATCCTCCCCAGTGGTGAGAGGGTGTCATTGCAGTGTGACACATTTACACAGGCATTTATAAATGTGGACATAGGGATTTATAATGGAATTAGGGCAGAATGTACGATTTTAAAATGGGGACTGCATTGGATCTGCTGCCCTGGTCCAATTATCTTCCACCATCTCACCCCACTTCACCTGAAGACTACTTGGTCTTGATTCTATGTGTGAAATATAATATATTGTCTATATTTAGCAAAACGGGCACTGTGATTTCTGGAAATCACAGACACAACACCACAATAGCTATCTGATGTCTCAGGGAAGTATGGTTAAGAGGAGGTCTGGTTGGCTCAGTTGGTAGAACTCTTGACTTTGTATCAGAAGGTTGGAGGTTCAAGCTTTGTTCCAGGATTTATGGACATAATCTAAGCACTTAAGTGGAGCACTGACAGAGTGCAGCATTGTCAGAAGAACCATTCTCCAAATGTAATGTTAAATTGAGTTCCTGTCTGCCTGTTCAGTTATAATGAGAAGATGATAGGGTTGGGATACAAGATCAAGGACCTTCATCCAAATTTATGTTGTGAAGTCTCATACATTTTGGTTTCAAAATGTTACTTAAAGACCAATCCCAGAGTCCTGTGCTCCCAGAGGATGAGCTGTGTTTGTGTTGTTGCTGTAGAATTGCACCAAACCTTTCTAAACTTGGTATTGGGATCAATATTTATAACTTTACTGAAACATTAGGATTGCATTGTTAATGCAGTGCAACTCTTTAAATTAATACCTAATTATTTATGGCAATGCATTTCAGTCGTGAAGAATGATCAATCTGGACATTTTGGATACTTTGAGGGCCATTTTCAACATTGTCGGAAAACTGGTGGTAGCAATCAGCTGCGCGTTATACACCCCGCCTCTTATACACCCCCACCTGTCACACACCCTGCCCAATTTTCCTTTGCCAAGGTTGAAAACTACCTATATCAAAATTTGTTGAGGACAATGAAAATCAGTGGTCATTGAATCAACTGTAACTCCGCTGGATGACCAAAAACACAGAACTGAAAAATTAACTCCTTTTCCCTACCGATGCTCGTTCTTTTAACAAACGGCAGTATATCAAGGACTGCTTTCTAAGTTATTGAAGCTGAATTGACAGTAAAAGTCTTACCTCAAAAAGATGCTGAGATTTAGCTTGCAGGCTTAAACCTATTAAAAAAAACAGACAACACAGTTTAAGGCAGGGCTCAAACACTGGCTCAGACAGTAAATACACTGCCAGCCGCAGTCCAGAAGGTCCCAGATTTGATCCCCAATCTGTGCTGGGTTCACTGATTCTAGGCAGGAGCAGCAGGTGGAGGGATACAGTTGGCCTCAGGAGGGGAAACATTTGCCAGGGGTTTTGCTTGATTGCAATCCAGTGACACGTGCTGGAAAGTGCACGGGTGTGGACGTCAGATGAGGACAGGATTGAGCTGAGTTGCGATTCCCTCTACAGTCAAATTGCCCCATTAGCAATCAAGGATTACACGTGCAGAATAGCCACTGATGTGGAATAGTGCAGGCGGAATCATACTCCGGCAAGAATCAGCACCTTCATAAGAGGGGACAAGACTGGAAAAGGACTCAAAAAAGGGTCTAAAAAAATCATACATTTACAGGCCATCAAATCTATTCTTGTGGCCAAACGGTGTCAAAACCAGTATTACAAAAGTCACCAAGCAGAATTTGTTGTGTTTTTGGGCTTTTAGTCCAGATACTTTTCATGGGTTTATCATCTCAGACTGCTGCTTCAGTCAAGCCCCTCAGCCCCTATGGCTCAGAGTGTGCCTTTAACTGCCCAATATGGAAGTGATTTGTAGCGATCCCAGGGTTTGAACAGAAAATGGTGGATGGTGGAAATGCAGTGGATGTGGTGTACACGGACTTTCAGAAAGCCTTTGACAAGGTACGATACCGGGGTTTATTGGAGAAGATTAAGGTGTATGGAATTAGGGGAAGGGTAGAAAATTGAATTAAAAACTAATTAGAAAGGGGGGGGAAAGAGAGAGGAGTTAAGGGCAATTTCAGAGTAGTTAAAAATGGATTCTGTTCTGGGACCACTTCTGTTCACTGTGTACATCAATGGTTTGGATATAGGGCTGAGAGGGACTGATGTCCAAATATACAGACAATACTAAAATAGGAGGCATGGTCAATAACTCTGAAGACCAAAGGAAACTGCGGGGATATTGATAAAGGTGGTGGAATGGGGAAAAAAAGTGGTCGATGGAATTCAATGTCAGTAAATGTGAGGTGGTAATAATTATACTTTGAATGGGAGAAAGCTGGGTGATGTGGAAGAGCAGAGAGATTTGCGGGTTCAGGTTGACGAGACTTTAAAAGCAGCACCTCAAGTGGCTAAGGTCATAAAAAAGCGGAATAGTGGTTTTATGGCAAGAGATACAGAATATAAAAGTCGCGATGTAATGGTGAATCTATAAAACCACAGTAAGACCACAGTTAGAGTATTGTGTGCGGTTTTAGGCTCCACACTATCGGGAGGATGTTGAGACAATAGAGAGGGTACAGTGCAGATTCACTAGGATGCTGCCTGGTGTGAGGAGGTGTTTAAATTTATGAAGGGATGAGTCAGGATAGATAGAACCTGACTGTTCTAATGGTTGAGGGGTCTAGAAAAATAGGATATAGATACAAGATTAAATGCAAAAGATTTAGGACAGAGAGCAGGAGAAACGTTTTTTGTTTTTTTTACAGAGTTGTGAGGCTCTGGAGTGAAGCAGGGACCATGACTGGAACTTCCTTGGAGCTGCTCCTACTCCGCTGCCTGAAATTTACAGGAAGAAACCCTATTTACACACGTCAACAGGCTTCCTGGCGTACTTCCGGTGAAGTTATGCCGGCGGAGCAGGAACAGTTCCAAGGAAATTCCCTAACCTGTTGGAAGCAGATTCGATAGGAACTTTCAAAAAGGGAATTGGATAAATATTTGAACAGGAAAGATTTGCAGGACTATGGGGAAAGAGCAGGGGGAGCGGGACTAATTGGAGAGCTCTTTCAAAGAGCCAGCACAGGCGCAATGGGCCGAATGGCCTCCTTCTGTGCTGTATCATTCTATGATTCCATGATTTAAGAATCGCGTAGTTAGGTGGCTGAAGGAAAGCGGGCTAATGGGATATGGGAACAGGGTAGGGTTACTGCTCGTGTGAAAGAGAAACAAACACGGGCTGGTTTTTCCTGTTATTTCTATGCAATTATATTTAAAACCCTCATTACTGAGGTTTGAGATATTGGTTATATCATGTGATCTCAACTACAGAAGGTGGTAGAATAAACAGTACACTAGAATCATAGAATGATACAGTGCAGGAGGCCATTCGGCCCATCGTGCCTGTGCTGTCTCTTTGAAAGAGCTCTCTAATTAGTCACACTGCCCCTGCTCTTTCCCCGTAGCCCTGCAAATCTTTCCCCTTCAAGTATTTATCCAGTTCCCATTTGAATGTTACTGTTAAATCTGCTTCCACCACCCCGTCAGGCAGTGCATTCCAGATCATAATAACTAAATGTTGCAGTTGAGTAGCCCCTCGCAAGCAGCCCACAAGGCCCGCAGAATTGGGCAGGTAGGCTTCAATGCATGAGACAGGGTACAGAGTTCCCAAAAGTGAATGGCCTCATTGATGGCACTCAGGTAGCCACCAGGACACCATAAAACAACCTCTTGGCATATATGACATTCAATCAATGTCCAAGTGATCTCAGACCACCACAACAGAATAATACAGATCATAGGTTCAAGTCCCACTCCAGAGACTTGAACACATAATCCAGACGGACGCACCCAGTGCAGTACTGAGGGAGCCCTGCACTGTCGGAGGGGCCGTCTTTCGGATGAGACGTTAAACTGAAGCCCCATCTGCCTTCTCAGGTGGATGTAAATGATTTTTTTCAGAGCAGGGAGTTCTCCCGATATTGTGGCCAATATTCAGCCCTCAAACAACACCACCAAAACAGATTAACTGATCATCTAGTCAACCATCTCATTTGATGTTTGTGGGACCTTGTCGTGCATGAATTGGCCACTGTGCTGGCCATAATGCAACAGTTGACTACACTTTATGCCATGTAATACTTGGGCCATGCACCTAGTGAATGTTCCCAATGGGCTGGATTACCTTGGCAGCGTTTTTTATGGTTTGCCATCTTTGTCTGTTCCAAATTTTTTTTTAAAATTTGTTCCTGGGATGTGGGCGTCGTTGGCAAGGCCAGCATTTATTGCCCATCCCTAGTTGCCCTCGAGAAGGTGGTGGTGAGCCGCCTTCTTGAACCGCTGCAGTCCGCGTGGTGAAGGTACTCCCACAGTAGGTTTGATCCCTGGCCGATGCCGAGTTACCAGAACTGAGCTAGGGTGGCAGTAGCAGTGCTACAATCGGAGATGCTTAACAGGAGAGCAGATCTTGGGGGAAAAATTCGGTTGGTTAGCGCCTCCCGTTAGCGCCTCTGGGGGGGGCGCTAGGAACTTAGCGCCCGAGCGCGGTGATTTTAGCGCCGCTCGCAAAATTCACCAGTCATTTTGCGGCGGCGCTAAACACTACTGCCACGATCTCCTGCGCCCACAGATCGTGACGTCAGTCAAGCGTGTAGCGCCCCAGACCGGATATTGAGTCGCGCCCCCTGCCTTAGCGCCTGCCGCTAGGAACGACAGGTAGAGGGGAACGTTTTCAAGTCGGGAAGGGGCTGGGGGAGCACTATTTAAAGGCGGGCGCTTCCTGCCTTTTCTTGTCGGCAAAATTTGGTTTTAACGCTGTCCTAAGGAGTTTTGGCACTCAGCACCACTTTTGAGGTTCCTAAGCGCCGAGCTCTTTCCCTGGGCCTATCCATTAGTGCTTCCAACACAATTGCTTTTAAGGTTTCTCCAGGCCAAGATTCAAGGCTGCAATGAGCAGGGAGTGGCTGGCCAGCAAGATTGCCCCTCCCCTTTAAGAACTGGATAGCGCCAGTCTGTCTGGCTTCCATGGTAACGGACATCGCCTGAGCTTCGGTAGCGTTCTGAGGTAGCGCCTCACTCCTCGACGTTTGCGCATTGAGAGGTGTGTAGCGCCTGATTTAGCGTTCAAATCACCTCCAGGGGTGATAGAGGCGAATTTTGCAATCGGAGGCGATAATTAGCGCCAGGCGCTAAACTTTGCACCCGGCCGATATTAGCGCCCCAAAATGGGCGATACCCAATTTTCCCCCCCTTAAGTTTTATAAACTGTAACCATTCGATATGCATCCCAGTGGATGGCTTATTTTTCATCATTTATATCTTCCAGCAGTGTATCTGCATGTTTTTACACTATGTTATAATACGCACATTGTTTCCTGAACCTTACGTGGTATGCTACTAGCTTTCCTGTTCCACTCACGAAACATAGCTTAGAAACGTTGGTTTTGGTTTTTATTACCAGTTGCACTTTGTGCTCCTTGAACACAATCAGTAAATATCCAGCCATGGGTTAAGAAAACGAACCTTCCTGGAAAAAGATTTGCTCACCTCATCTTCAATAAATGTAATACCTGTGTATAATATTTGCCCCAGACTTTTGGCTGTTGAGAACTGTTAAGATAAATTGGATTCATTCCAATCTTTCTGAATGCCTTTCATCAAGAAAAAACTACCAAAAAATAGAATTCAGCCAGTGACGATTGGCAGAGCCCCGACCTGTAGGCATATTTTTCGCGCATGTGCAAATCATAAGAACATAAGAAATAGGAGCAGGAGTGGGCCATTTGGCCCTTCAAGCCTGCTCCGTCATTCAATAAGGTCATGGCTGATCTGCTACCTCATTTCCTGCACTATCCCCATATCCCTTGACTCCCCTAATATCCAAAAATCTATCGATCTCTGTCTTGAATATACTCAACGACTGAGCCTCCACAGCCCTCTGGGGTAGAGAATTCCAAAGATTCACCACCCTCTGAGTGAAGAAATTTCTCCTCATCTCAGACCTAAATGGCCGACCCCTTATTCTGAGACTGTGACCCCTGGTTCTAGACTCCCCAGCCAGGGGAAACAGCCTCCCTGCATCTACCTTGTCAAGCCCTGTAAGAATTTTGTATGTTTTAATGAGCTCACCTCTCATTCTTCTAAACTCTAGAGAATATAGGCCTAGTCTACTCAATCTCTCCTCATCGGACAATCCCCCCATCCGAGGAACCAGTCTGGTGAACCTTCGTTGCACTCCCTCTATGGCAAGTATATCCTTCCTTAGGTAAGGAGACCAAAACTGAACACAATACTCCAGGTGTGCTCTCACTAGGGTCCTATATAATTACACCACATCCACTGGTTCCCCCTTATCTATTCTGCTAGTCAAACACGATTTCCCTTTCATAAATCCGTGTTGACTCTGCCCAATCCTATTATTATTTTCTAAGTGCCCTGTTACCACATCCTTGATAATAGATTCTAGCATTTTCCCTACTACTGATATCAGGCTAACTGGTCTGTAGTTCCCCATTTTCTCTCTCTCTCCTTTCTTAAATAGTGGGGTTACATTTGCTACCTTCCAATCCGCGGGAACCGTTTAGAATCTATGGAATTTTGGAAAATGACAACCAATGCATCCACTATTTCTGTAGCCACCTCTTTCAAAACCCTAGGATGTAGGCCATCAGGTCCAGGGGATTTATCGGCTTTCAGTCCCATTAATTTCTCCAGTACTATTTTTTTTTTTACTAATACTAATTTCTTTCAGTTCCCATTCTTACTAGACCCTTGGTTCTCCACTATTTCCGGGAAGTTTTTTGCGTCTTCTTCCGTGAAGACAGAAACAAAGTATTTGTTTAATTTCTCTGCCATTTCCTTATTCCCCATTATAATTTCTCCTGTCTCAGCCTGTTAGGGACCCACATTTACTTTCACTAATCTTTTCCTTTTTACATACCTATAGAAGCTTTTACAGTCTGTTTTTATGTCTCTCGCTAGTTTACTCTCATATTTTATTTTCCCTTTCTTAATCAATTTCTTGGTCCTCCTTTGCTGAAATCTAAAATCCTCCCAATCCTCAGACTTACTGCTCTTTTTGGCAACATTATAAGCCTCTTCCTTTGATCTAATGCTATCTTTAACTTCTCGTTAGCCAAGGTTGGACCACTTTTCCCGAGGGGTTTTTGTGCCTTAAAGGAAGGTATATTTGTTGTAAATTATGCATTAATTCTTTAAATGCTAGCCATTGCTTCTCTACTGTCATACCTTTTAATGTAGTTTCCCAATCTACCTTAGCCAACTCGCCCCTCATACCTACATAGTTTGCTTTGTTTAGATTTAAGACCCTAGTTTTGGATTTAACGAAATCACTTTCAAACTCAATATAAAATTTTATCATATTATGGTCACTCTTCCTGAAAGGCCCCTTTACAACAAGGCTATTAATTAACCCTTTCTTGTTGCACAATACTAGATCTAAAATAGCCTGTTCCCTAGTTGGTTCCTCAACATACTGATCTAGAAAACTATCTTGCGTAAATTCCATGAATTCGTCCCCCACACTATTACTGCAAATTTGGTTTGCCCAGTCTATATGTAGATTAAAGTCCCACATGATTTCTGTATTACCCTTGTTACATGCGCCTCTAATTTCCTGATTTATACTCTGCCCTACATTACAACTACTGTTTGGGGGCCTATAAGCAACTCCCACCAATGTTTTCTGCCCCTTGCTGTTCCTTAGCTCCACCCAAACTGATTTTACTTCTTGATTTTCAGAGCTAAGATCCTTTCTTTCTACTGTCTTTATCCCATCCTTTATTATCAGGGCTACCCCTCCTCCTTTTCCATTTTGCCTATCTCTTCTAAAAGTTAAGTATCCTGGAATATTTAGTTCCCAACCTTGGCCACATTGAAACCATGTCTTCGTAATGGCTATTAGATCACACCTATTAATTTCTATCTCTGCTATATTAATTAATCTATTTTGTTGTGAATGCTTCACGCATTCAGATATAGTGCCTTTAGCTTTGACTTATTTCTATTTTTCCCTGATGTCACCTTAGTCACTGATGCCTTATTACCTTTGTTACACTCTCTGTCCCTTCCTGGCCCACTCTGCTTATTTTTACCCAAAACTCTACTCTGTTCTAGAGCCTTGACATTTCTCTCGTTGCTTTTAAATTTACTCTTTCCTGAATCCTTTTAAAGTTTAAAGCCCTGTCTACTGCCCTAGCTATTCAGTTCGCCAGGACACTGGTTCCAACCCAGTTTAAGTGGAGCCCGGAACAGCTCCCTCTTTCCCCAGTACTGGTGCTAGTGCCCCATGAACCGAAACCCCTTCCTCACACACCACCCTGAGCCACGCATTTAAACCTCTAATCTGTTTGTCCCTATGCCAATTTGCGCGTGGCTCAGGTAACAATCCAGAGATTATTACCTTTGAGGTTCTGCTTTTTAATTTGGACCCTAGCTCCTCAAACTCCCTCAGCAGAACCTCATTCCTAGTTCTACCTATGTCGTTGGTTCCTATGTGGACCACGACAACTGGATCCTCCCCCTCCCACTCCAAGTTCTTCTCCAGCCGCGAGGAGATGTCTTTAACCCTGGCACCGGGCAGGCAACACAACCTTCGGAACTCTCGGTCGCGGCTGCAGAGAACAGTATCTATCTCCCTGACTATACTGTCCCCTACCACAACTACATTCCCTTTCACTCCCCCCACTTGAATGGCCTCCTGTACCATGGTGCCATGGTCAGCTTGCTCATCCCTCATCCACACAGGCAGCAAGAACCTCATACCTGTTGGATAAGGACAAATGTTGAGGTTCCTCCAGCACTTCACCTGGGGTCCCCTTACCTGCCTGAGTTGCAGTCTCACCCTCCTGTCCCTGACCACTAACCAGACCTGTACCACTACCTAACCTAAGGGGTGTGACTGCCTCCTGGATCAAATTGTCCAGGTAACTCTCCCCCTCCCTGATGCCCTGCAATGTCTGCACCTCAGACTCCAGCTCAAAAACTCTGAGCTGATGTTCCTCGAGATGCAGGCACTTACTGCTAACGTGGTTGTCCGGGATCACAATGCTCTCCACACACTCCCACATGCTGCAGTTGCGGCACACCACCTGCACTGCCATCCCTATATGGCCTAGTTTTATTTAATTAAATTTATAATTAGGTAACTTAGTTTACAGTGTAATTTCTTGACTACTTACTTGATCTAGATTAAGTTAAGGGTACTGAAATTAAATATCTACCTGTAACACAAAGCACTACAAGCAGTGTAGGCAAAAAGCAGAAACTCCTTCCCCCTCTTCTCCAAATTATCATCTTTCCAAATTCCCAAATAAAACACTCTGTTCAAGTCCACTCCATTTGAATCCCGCTCTGTGCAGACCGCTCTGTGCTCTGCAGACCTGTTAACTCTTATACACTAGGAGCCTCACCCAATTTACAAGTGTCTACTCAGCTCCCCTGCTGTTGGTGATTAGCGCCTATTCAAGACAAACACTTGCAACTGACTGACAGTTAACTGCCACTGGCAGGCAGCTTCTGTTAACTACAGTTACAATCAGCGTATTTTTTTTCCGTGCATGCGCAAATTGGCGAATTGACGTCATCAGGCATTCGGCGCAAATCCAAAAAATATCCCGCGATTTAGGAGTTCCATCGCAAGATCGCGAGTGATGCTTTATTTCACTCAGAAATCGCGTCTCCCGCAATGCAATCACGAGAATTGGCAATACTGCAGTATCTTCCACTAGGGGCATAATCGACAAAATGTGCCTATAGTGCGCGGGACACTGCGCCGTGGGGAAGTCACGCTCAAGTTTCTGCGCAAACGCATTAGCATAAGTTCGAACGTAAAAGATGGCGGAGACTCCAGCGTAAAGTGGCTATGGGCACAACCCACTTACATTTGAAACTCCGCGATCTTTAATGCTATTTTGTTTGATTACGCCAAGATTCCACTGATATCTGGGCGGAAATCAGGCGGAAACACCAGGTCCTAGTGTTGGTTGGCTGTGGTTTGGTGCCATTCATTTTCAGTGTTCATAGTAAACTCTGATACATCACTGATGTTGCCATCTTTTGGGTGAGCCTGCACTAATAAGTAGACAATCCTACATACCACCCTGACCTGTGATATGACAATGGTCATGGCCTTGTTACAAGGGTGATGCTTCTGTGCCAACCTACGTTGGAATGTTGCTTCATTATAACAGTGACTACACTTCAAAAAAAGTACTTCATTGGCTGTAAAGCGCTTTGGGATGTCCGGAGGTCGTGAAAGGCGCTATAGAAATGCAAGTCTTTCTTTCTTTTGCTGACCTGGTATTAAGATGGTTTTCATGGGCCGCACTTTAACGCCTTGCGTTGGGTACTCCAGGGGAGAATTCGCTTTGGCAATAAGCACTGCGTCTGCAGAAGACTTCATCCTAGAGGAACATCGAAAAACAGAGGTAATGAATGACCTGCTCGCCCACTGGAAGTGAAGACAGAATGGGCCCGATTTTCTGAGTATGCACTGTGGCTGGCGGGCCTCGCTGCCAGTGCGCACAGAGTCATAAAGTCACAGAGTCATAGGGCTGGATTTTACCAGCCCAGAGGAGGTGGGTTTGGAGGCAAGACTGCTGAGAAATTTTTAAAAAATGGGAGCGGGTCCCGAACCCGCTCCCAACCCGCCTCCAACCAATCTTCCTGGGAGTCGGGTACCCGATTTGTGCAGGGACCCGACTCCTCGTGGCGGGAAGAGGATTATAGCCACTTAACTGCCAGTTAACAGGCAGTTAAGAGGCTTTTTCCCCGCCAGAGTAAGTGAGGTGTGCTGTGGGTCTGTTGTGCTGTTGGTATTTGGATGACAGCTGCAGAATTGGTGTGAAGGCTGCAACGTGACAATGGTTAGTATCAGAAGTAAGAAAATGTTATGAAAGTAATTTTTAATGTGTTTAGATGTTTCTGCAGGTGACAAGCTGTGAAGTGTTTGTGTAGCCTCATCTCATCGGGAGAAGTGACATGGCTTCTGCAATCTCAGCTGCCATCTGTTTTATCCTAAGGAGAGAGTAATTGGAGAGCCTGGGAGCAAGGGCTCACCTTTGGACAGTGCTTGTCAGTGTTTGACAGCACCTCAATGCTGTCAAACGCTGTCAAATCATCTGTCAAACAAGTGTGGTGCATCTGCCTTTAAGAAAACCGGCAGATGAAGCGTCATCAACTAACGTCATCTGACACTGGCTTTCCCTTAATTCGCCGGCAAGCCCACAGGGCGGGCTTAACAAGGCCAATCAGGGCAAAATAGTGTCAGTTAGTCAGACGTCGCTGGGGCCGAGACTAGAACCCGGAAGGCAGCGGTCCCGCCCCCAACTCGTCTCGGTAAGTAAAATCCAGCCATAGAGTCATAACGACACAGAAGGAGGCCATTCGGCCCATCGAGTCCGTGCCGGCTCTCTGTAGAGCAATCCAGTCAGTCCCATTCCCCCACTCTATCCCCATAGCCCTGCAAGTTTATTTCCCTCAAGTGCCTATCCAGTCTCCCCTTGAAAACATTGAGTGTCTCCGCTTCAACCACTCCCGTCGGCAGCGAGTTCCAGGTCCTCACCACTCGCTGCATAAAAAAGTTTTCCTCACATCCCCCCTGTATCTCTTGCCCAAAACCTTAAATCTGTGTCCCCTAGTCCTTGTACCATCAACTAGTGGGAACAGCCTTTCCCCATCTAGCCTATCAAAACCCGTCATAATCTTGTACACCTCTATCAAATCACCTCTCAACCTCCTTTGCTCTAATGAAAACAAATCCAGCTTCTCCAACCTGTCCTTGTAGCTAAGATCCCCCATCCTCGGAATCATTCTGATAAATCTCCTCTGCACCCTCTCAAGGGCCTTCACATCCTTCCTAAGGTGTGGTGACCAGAACTGGATGCAATACTCCAGTTGTGGCCTAACCAGCGCTTTATAAAGGTTCAGCATAACTTCTCTACTTTTGAACTCAATACCTCTATTTATGAAGCCCAAGATCCCATATGCTTTGCTAACCACTCTCTCAATATGTCCTGCCACCTTCAGGGACCTATGCACATTAACTCCCAGGTCCCTCTGTCCCTGCACACTCTTTAAAACTGTGCCATTAAGTGTATATTGCCTCTCCCTGTTCCTTCCGCCAAAATGCTTCTCTATTAAATTCCATCTGCCACTTGTCTGTCAGCCTTTCCATGACCTGTTGCAGTTTTTTTTTTATCTGAATGCATAGAAACATAGAAGATAGGAGCAGGAGTAGGCCATTCGGCCCCTCGAGCCTGCTCCGCCATTCGATGAGATCATGGCTGATCATCTAAACTCAGTACCCTGTACCTGCCTTCTCCCCATATCCCTTGATACCTTTAGCTTTAAGAAATATATCGAACTCATCCTTGAATATATTTAATGACTTCGCCTCAACTACCTTCTGTGGTAGAGAATTCCACAGGTTCACCACTCTCTGGGTGAAGAAATTCTTCCTCATTTCTGTCCTAAATGGTTTACCCGTTATCCGTAGATTATGACCCCTGGTTCTGGACTCTCCGACCATCGGGAACATTCTTCCTGCATCTAGTTTGTCCAGACCTGTCAGAATTTTATATGTTTCGATGAGATCCCCTCTCATTCTTCTATACTCCAGTGAGTATAAGCCCAATCGACCCAATCTCTCCTCATATGTCATTCCTGCCATCCCAGGTATCAGCCTTGTGAATCTTCGCTGAACTCCTTCCATGGCAAGAACATCCTTCCTCAGATAAGGCGACCAAAACTGCACACAGTACTCAAGGTGTGGTCTCACCAAGGCCCTGTACAACTGCAGCAGGACATCCCTGTTCCTATACTCAAACCCTTTCGCTATGAAGGCCAACATACCATTTGCCTTCTTCACCGCCTGCTGCACCTGCATGCTTACTTTCAGCGACTGGTGCACAAGGACACCCAGGTCTCGTTGCACTTCCCCTTCTCCCAATCTATTGCCATTCAGATAATAGTCTGCCTTTCTGTTTTTGACACCAAAGTGGATAACCTCGCACTTATCCACGTTATATTGCATCTGCCACGCTTCTGCCCACTCACCCAACCTGTCCAGATCATCCTGGAGTTTCTCGCTATCCTCCTCGCTGCACACACTCCCACCCAGCTTTGTGTCATCTGCAAACTTGGAGATATTACATTTAATTCCCTTATCTAGATCATTAATGTATATTGTGAATAGCTGGGGTCCAAGGACCGATCACTGCGGTACCCCACTAGTCACTGCTTGCCACTCGGAAAAAGACCCATTAATTCCTACTCTCTGCTTTCTGTCCGCCAACCAGTTCTCTATCCAAGTCAATACCTTGCCCCCAATCCCATGTGCCTTAACTTTACACGCTAATCTCTTATACGGGACCTTATCGAAAGCCTTTTGAAAGTCCAAATACACCACATCTACTGGTTCTCCCTTATCTATTTTCCCAGTTACATCCTCAAAAAATTCCAGTAGATTAGTCCAGCACGATTTACCTTTTGTAAATCCATGTTGACTTTGTCCGATCCGGTCACTGTTTTTCAAGTGCTCAGCTATTACATCCTTTATAATGGACTCTAGCATTTTCCCCACGACCGATGTCAGGCTTACCGGTCTGTAATTCCCCGCTTTCTCTCTACCACCCTTTTTGAATAGTGGGGTAACATTAGCTACCCTCCAATCCATGGGTACAGTTCCAGATTCCATCGAATGTTGGAAGATGATCAGCAATGCATCTACTATTTCTGGGGCCACTTCCTTAAGTATCCTAGGATGTAGATTATCAGGCCCTGGGGATTTATCGGCCTTCAATACTGTCAATTTCCCTAACACCATTTCCCTGCAAATACTGATTTCTTTCAGTTCCTCCCTTTCATCAGACCGTATGTTCTCCAACATCTCTGGGAGGTTATTTGTGTCCTCCTTTGTGAAGACAGAACCAAAATATGCATTTAATTGGGCTGTCATTTCTTTGTTCCCCATTATAACTTCCCCCGCTTCTGACTGCAAGGGACCTACACTTGATTTCACTAATCTTTTTCTCTTCACATATCTATAAAAGCTCTTACAGTCAGTTTTTATGTTCCCAGCAAGCTTACTTTCATATTCTATTTTTCCCTTCTTAATTAATCCCTTTGTCCTCCTTTGTCGAATCCTAAACTGCTCCCAATCCTCAGGGCTACCACTTTTTCTGGCCAATTTATATGCCCTCTCCTTGGATCTTATGCTATCCCTAATTTTCCTTGTTAGCCACGGTTGAGTCACCCTTTTTGTTTTATTCTTATGCCACACTGGGATGTACAAATTCTGTAGTTCATCCATGCAGTCTTTGAATGTTTGCCATTGCCTATCCACCGTCAACCCCTTGAGTGACATTCCCCAATCAATCCTACCCAATTCGCGCCTCATACCATCGTAGTTTCCTTTATTTAAATTCAGGACCCTAGTCTCTGATTCAACTACTTCACTCTCCATCCTAATGAAGAATTCTATCATATTATGATCACTCTGACCCAAGGGGCCTCGTACAACAAGATTGCTAATTAATCCTTTCTCGTTGCATAATACCCAGTCTAAGACGGCCTGATCTCTGGTTGGTTCCTCGACATATTGTTCCAGAAAACCATCTCGTAAACATTCTAGGAATTCCTCCTCCACAGTATTTTTACTAATTTGGTTAGCCCAATCTATATGTAAATTAAAGTCACCCATGATGACTGCTGTGCCCTTACTGCATGCTTCTCTAATTTCCCTTTTAATGATTGGTATCATCCTCACTGTTTGCCACACCTCTCCCAAAGTTTGGTGTCATCGGCAAATGTTGAAATTCTGCATATTGGTAAACCACAGGCAAGGAACAGAAGCTTGCAGGCGTACTTGATATGCACGTCTCGTGGGGGAGATTTCCTCACTGTTGGTCTGCACTCAGAAAACCGGACCGAATTCAAAAACGACAGCACCACCTAAGTAAGTGTGGATAAGCCACAAAGATGATTTATTTTAGTAATCTATTCGAGTTACCCAACATCTCACCACAGACACAAGCAGAAGGAACTGTTTGATGGGAAACATGTGTGCGCGTGCAGTTCCTACCAAAAGAAAGCATGTTTTAATTCTGCAGTCTTTCGCGTGAGATGGCAACAATCTGAAGCCACCCCCCTCCCCAAAAGTATATAATATAAGGGGAATATTGCAAGGTTTTGCCCCTGGCAAGGAACATTCCTAGACAGCAGTGAGGGAGATAGGGCTCGAAAGCTATAAGGCCAATTCTGTCACCTCCACACCTATCTAGCAAGACTACTCACAGGGAATGGAACCATCAGAAAATCACTCCTTATATTTTCTCATTTACAGGGTACCCTGATTCAAAGGGCATTTTATCCTAACTCTGCTAATTAATAAGTATAGGCACCGTAATATGGCTAACAATAATGTTGTACACATATGGAGACATTCCTAACAGCACTGTGGGAGTACCTTCACCACACAGACTGCAGCGGTTCAAGGCGGCGGCTCACCACCACCTTCTCAAGGGCAATTAGGGATGGGCAATAAATGCTTGTCTCGCTAGTGACGCCCACATCGCATAAAAATGAATTTAAAAAAATTACACTGTTGACTCATTGGAATCTATTCAATCAAATAAGATCAATTAGTTGCTTTAGCAAATTTACACAGATCCACGTGCACCACAGGTTGACTATATTTAATTTTGGTTGCTTGTTGCTGTTAGACTCAGTCATTCTTGTAAGCCCGTTTGCCTGTGAGAACAGCAACAGTCAATTCGGGCCCTATTCTTCTCTTTTCTGAAAATCGACTGGTTAACACTCTTTTTTCTGTAGATTGGAACAGCTGCCAAGCAAAGCACAATCTTTTGGTAGGAACTGCACGCGCACACATGTTTCCCATCAAACAGTTCCTTCTGCTTGTGTCTGTGGTGAGATGTTGGGTAACTCGAATAGATTACTAAAATAAATCATCTTTGTGGCTTATCCTGCAAACACAAGTTGCATTTATGTAGCGCCTTCAAAGGTAGAAAACACATCTCAAGGTGCTTCACTTGTAATAAGGTGTTGTCACACTTCTCAAGTAGCTAAATTGGCACCAAAATGGTGTAACTGGTGAAAAGCTCTGTACTCCAGTAAAACCTGTGCATAATGGCTCCACGAAGTTGTAGAAAATACATTGTTTGAATGTGTTTTAGTGCGTAAGTTTCCTGTATTTAACAAGTCCATTGAATCACGACAGAACGTTTGGGATTTAATGTCTTTTACAGTTCATTGTATTATTTACCCTATATTGGCACGGATTTTTCGGTGGGTATGGTGGCGTACTGTAAGAAATAGCTGTTAGATTCAAAGATGGGGTTTTAATTCTTAAAACAGAGACTGACAACATACAGCCAGGAACAGATGGCAGGAATGCCAGTGAGATCGAATAACAAGCACCAAAAGATAAATAGAAAAGTCATAAGGCATTCATAAAATGCAAAACAACACAGGTTGGTGGGATTGTTGAGGCTGCCACGAAACACGAATTAAGGCCTGAATCTATGTGTGGGAAACAAAGGCTTTTCAATACAACTGCATGGTCCAAAATGGCTGAACAGACTGCTCCCACAATTCTCTGGAAAAAGCCTGAGGCCCCGCCCACTCCTTTTCTCCTGCCTTAAAGGCAAGGTGCCCGATATTTTGTCCACGGACGGAAAAGTGGATTATGCCCGTTTAGGTGGCGATCCGCCACACAGCTCCCCCCAGAATCCGCTTAGGAGGTGCGGACGAGACGGTGCGGCGGTCTGATGGGCCGGCCGGAGCGGCTCTTGTAGGACGCCGGTGGACGTGGAACTGCCGGGCGTGGAGCAGCCGGGTGAACCGGCTTGAGGGCAGGTCGGCCGCGTGGAGGTGGACGAGCTACAGGGACCTGCTCACCGGGCTCTGAGTGTGCTGGCTTGAGTCGGTCAACCGACACTTTTTCGGTCCTGTCGCCCACTTGCAGGGTGAAAAATTTGTCCCCAGCCTGTAGCACCTTGTAGGGCCCGTCGTACGGGGGTTGAAGGGGTCCGCGGTGGGCGTCGTGCCGGACGAAAACGAACCGTGCCTGGTGCAGGCTTAGTGGGACGTGTGAGGTGGATTCGCCGTGTTGGGCAATGGGCACCGGGGCGAACTGCAGCACCGGTGAGGCGAAGTCGTGGCGTTGCTGGTCGGCTGACCAGGGTGTCGTGGCGGTGGGCAGGAACTCGCCGGGTACGCGCAGCGGCTGACCGTACACGAGCTCTGCTGCCGATGCGTGGAGGTCTTCTTTAACCGCGGTGCGCAGGCCGAGGAGGACCCACGGAAGTCGGTCGGTCCAGGCGCCGTCCTGGAGGCTGGCTCGAAGAGATGCCTTCAAGGATCTGTGGAACCACTCACACAGTCCGTTGGCTTGGGGGTGGTACGCTGTGGTGCGGTGAATGGTCACCCCGAGATTGCATGTGACGGCGGTCCAGAGTTCAGAGGTAAATTGCGGACCTCTGTCCGACGTCATGTCGGAGGGGACGCCGAACCGTGCGACCCAGGTGCTGACGAAGGCTCTGGCGATGTCGGCGGTGGTGGTAGAGGTCAGTGGAATTGCCTCGGGCCAGCGCGTGGTGCGGTCAACGATCGTCAGCAAGTGCGTGTGGCCTTGCGACGGTGGCAGGGGCCCGACGATGTCCACGTGGATTTGGTCGAATCTCCGCGAGGGGACGGTAAACTCCTCGAGGGGTGCTTTCGTGTGTTGCTGTACCTTGGCCCGTTGGCAGGCTAGGCCCAAGTATGCACATCCTTGCGAAGGCCGCGCCAGACGAAGCGGTTAGCTACCAATTTGATGGATGCGCGGGCGCCGGGGTGGGAGAGGTTGTGGAGAATGTCGAATACCCGGCGGCGCCAGGACGCTGGGACGACGGGCCGAGGTTGACATAGTGATATGTCGCACTTGACCGTGACTGCGGTCGGGCCACAGGCGACGTCGGCCAGGCGTAGCCCTGGTAGGTTGGTAGGTGCGGAGAGCAGATCAGGGTCGGTGATCTGGTCTGCAGCGAGTTGAGCGTAGTCGACTGCCAGGTGTGCGGCGTGATGGCGGGGCGGGAGAGGCAGTCGGCTACCACATTGTCTCGGCTGGAGACGTGTTGGATGTCCGTGGTGAACTCGGACACTGCCGCGAGCTGGCGCTGCTGCCTGGCGGACCAGGGGTCGGTTGTCTTTGCCATTGCGAATGTCAGGGGCTTGTGGTCGACAAACGCAGTGAAGGGGTGGCCCTCAAGCAAAAAACGAAAATGGCGGACCGCCAGGAACAGCGCGAGGAGCTCGCGGTCGAAGGTGCTGTACTTGACCTCCGGGGGGCGTAGTTGGTGGCTGAAGAAGGCAAGTGGTTGCCAGGCACCGTCGATCCACTGCTCATACACGGCGCCGATCGCATGGTCGGAGGCGTCCGTGGTGAGCGCTACCCTGGCATTGGGCCGTGGGTGCGCGAGCAGGGTGGCGTTGGCGAGCGCGGTCTTGGTGGAGTCGAAGGCGGCGGACACGTCTGCCGTCCATTCGACCGCCATCTTGCCGCTCCTGCCCCGGAGGGCTTCATACAGGGGCCTCGTGAGGGACGCCGCTTTGGGGATGAAGCGGTTATAGAAATTCACCATCCCGAGGAACTCCTGGAGGCCTTTGATGGTGGTGGGGCGGGGAAATTGTTGGACGGCCTGCACCTTGGTGGGCAGGGGAATGGCCCCAGCATGGGTGATGTGGTGGCCGAGGAAGTCGATCTTGTCCAGGCCGAACTGGCATTTGGCTGGGCTGAGGATGAGCCCGTGGTCGCGGAGGCGCCCGAACAGGATGCGAAGGTGTTCGAGGTGTTCCTGCTTGGAGGAACTGGCTACCAGGATGTCGTCCAGGTAGACGAACAGGAACTTCAGGTCCCGAAGGACCGAGTCCATGAGCCGTTGGAATGCCTGGGCCGCGTTTTTGAGGCCGAAGGGCATCCGCAGGAACTTGAACAGGCCGAAGGGGGTGATTACGGCCGTCTTGGGGACGTCCGCGGGGTGGACGGGGACTTGGTGGTAGCCGCGCACCAGGTCGACCTTGGAAAAGACTGAGCGGCCGGCCAGTCTAGCCGAGAAGTCCTGAATGTGCGGCACGGGGTACCGATCAGGGGTGGTGGCGTCGTTGAGGCGGCGGTAATCCCCGCAGGGGCGCCAACCCCCGCCTGGTTTGGGGGCGATGTGGAGTGGGGAGGCCCAGGGGCTGTTGGAGCGGCGGATGATGCCGAGCTGTTCCATGGTGGCAAACTCGGTCCGCGCGATCTCCAGTTTGGCCGGGTCCAGCCTGCGGGCGTGGGCGTACACTGGGGTGCTGTGGTGGGGATGAAGTGTTCCACCCCGTGTTTGGCGGCCTCCGCGGAGAAGGTCGGATTGGTAAGGGCCGGGAATTCGGCCAGGAGTGCCGAGTAGTCATCCGTGGCCCGGGCGTGGCACTGTGACGCCATGTCGGCGGGTTGACGGGGGGCCATGGCGCCCAGGATGGGGGACATGGTGTTCATGTCCACGAGGCGGTGACGAGGGATGTCTACCAGTCGGCCGTGGGCGCACAGGAAATCTGCGTCGATGAGAGGGGAGAGCACCTTGGCAGTGATGAACTCCCATCGGTAGCGGCGACCAGCGAGGTCGAGGGTGACTGTCCAGGTGCCGTACGTCCGGATTTCCGAGCCGTTAGCAGCAGCCAGCGCCGGTCCTCGTTCGCCCTTTTGGATGTCGAGGGAGGAGGCCGGGATGATGCTGTGCTGAGCTCCGCTCCAGTGTTGCACAGGAACCGGCGGCCGGCTTTGTCATCCGTGACGTACAGCAGGGAGCCCACGTGGCCCACGGCCATCGCGGGGGCTGGTACAGGGACGGACTTGAAAGAGCAGGGAGGTGTGCACCGTTGTGCCCTGGCGCCGAACCGTGCGTGGTAGTAACAGTGGCCTGGGTTAGTGGGGCACGAAGGCCCCGTGGGCCTGGTGGCTGGTCCTTCTGTCCGCGTGGTGGCCGGTGAGTGGCGCGCCCAGGCATTGGCTGCCAGGTCCGCAGTGACGTCGCGGCTGGAGTGAGCGGACAGCAGCTTGTCGGCCTCATCGGCCAGGTCTTCCAGGTTCGTGAGGCCGGACGCCACGATCGCTGGGCGGATGCTGAGAGGGAGCTGGCGGATGAACAGCGTGCGGAAGAGGGATCCGGGTGGGCTCTCGTCGGTGAGGGAGAGCATGTGGGAGAGGAGGTCTGACGGTGAGGCATCACCGAGGCCTGGAAGGTCGAGGAGGTGGCAGTTTCGCTGATATGCCGAGGCCGTAAATTTTTTAAGGAGCGCTGCCTTGAGATGTGCGTACTTGCCTTCCTCTGGTGGGTTCTGCAGCGCTGTCCAAACCTTCAAAACTGTGGCGCTACCAAGTGATGTGACGAGGTAGTCGTACTGCGTCCCATCTGTGGTGATGTTTCGCAGCCGGAAGCAGGATTCAGCTTGGAGAAACCAGGCTTCGGGCTGGTTTTCCCAAAACTCCGGCAGTTTCACGGAAACTGCGTTCGTGTCCGCCATTGCTGTGCTCGGAATACGTTCTGAGCGTCGGGGTCACCAATGTTGAGGCTGCCGTGAAACACGAATTAAGACTGAATCCATGTGTGGAAACAAAGGCTTTTTAATACAACTGCATGGTCCAAAATGGCTGAAACCCACTGCTCCCAGAATTCTCTGGAAAAACCCTGAGGCCCCACCCACTCCTTTTCTCCTGCCTTAAAGGCAAGGTGCCCGATTTTTTGTCCACGGACGGAAAAGTGGATAATGCCCGTTTAGGTGGCGATCCGCCACAGGATAATATTTAGGCAATATGGAGCCAATGTCCTTAAAGAAACATAACAAAACATTCCTCAGAAAGATAAGAGGGAAGCCTCGTCAGCCATGCAGAAAGGGACGGCGAGGGATGTCTTCTCGCTTCACAATTGGATTATAGATGGGGAACAAATGATTGACACCAGGTAATCACCAGCCCACCGAAATAACTATAAATATAGAAGACCGAGAGAGGAAATCAGGCATTTAGGGGCGAAGGCTTCCCCGAGGTGGCTACGGCCTAACACCTCCAAAACCTCCATCCAGTTGTTTCGTTCCGTTCCAGGGCCGTCGATCGTCCTCCTCTGTCACTGGTTGTATGTCTACTGTATCTATTTCAATCGCATGTAGTAATATCTGATTATGCTTTAAACTGTAGCTCTTTAATAAAAAGCCTTACAACTCCTAAGACCCTTTGGGTAATCTGTGTGTGACCTGTGATCCAAATATTACAGTACTCAGAGTACACCGTCATACCTCCTTTGAAATCCACCGCAAGTTCGGGATTTCCGAATGCGCTAAATCCCGAACTTGCGGTCTGTCAACATACGCGTTGACAGGCCATCCGCGCAGCCCACGAGAAAGCAATTGCTGGCGCAGAGTTGGGCTATTTGACCACCATCTACCCAGCAATTGTGTACGACAATTTTACAGTTGATGCAAACAGTATCAAGGCCTGTTTGCATCAGCGTAAGGAAATACCTCAGGCATGTTTTAAACATTTTCATCTCAAAAATTGTATAGTTTAATTGTATCAAATGAGTTTTTCTTGTTTCTGCAAATAGAGCTTTAATGAGGTCGATAATTATTAGCAAAATTACATTTTTATTGAGGTTGGTGGAATGAAGCTAATTGGGAATTACAATTTACAGGATTGGAATTTAATTAAATCTGATTAGGGGATTCCATTAAATCCGATTACAGGATTCCCTTCTGAAATGATTAAAATCTAATTCTGTTTGATGATTGGAGGACCAGGCCCACGTGATCCCAAGTACGCTCCTGCACAGGCTGTGTGGTAACACAATACAGCTTCCTGTGACTCGAACTTTATTGCATCACTTCCTGTGATTAGTCCAGGATAAATACTGGACTGATCAGTTGGATCCTGGAGAGGCATAGAGTAAGACCTCTTTTGTATGTAGCACCTTTTTAGTTGATTAAAGCTTACTTTAAGTTCACCACGCGTAAGGCTCATTCTTACGACAGGCTGCGTCCCTGGGATCCATAGGCCATTACGCTGTCCTCCGCCTCACAGCGTCAGAGCGCAAATTTTCGCAGGAGGGCCGCCATCAGGTAGGTGCGTATTCTTTTCGCAGGTTGGCAGCGTACTCCAGAGGTACGCCGCCAACCGCAATTTTTAGCCGGTTATTTTTATTCATTCTCGTGAGAGATGTAACGGTGGCTGCCGACTGGCTATCACCTGTTTTACACTATCGGACAAAGTTAAGATCTACCCTGTAGGTGGTGTAATTTTGACCACGGGCAATAGTGTAAAACGAACGATATTGGATCAGCCACCTGTTGTACTTCTCTCCCCATTTTTATTTCTATTGGATTCACTGGGAATGAAAATCGAGAGAAATGTAGAACAGACGGCTGATCCAATATTGTCCGTTTTACACTTTCGCTCAAAGTGAAGATAACCTCCCCTGTTTCTCCTTTGGCTCCACCTAAAAGCGGTGGTGATGCTTTTTCTCCTTAGCCTCATATTAATGCTGCTCCTTTACAGACTCTAGTTTCAAACTTTTAACTGTTACACATATTCTTTTCAGTCTGTCGGTAATATTCAAACTGTGTGTTGCCCAATAATTTAGCCACTAGCATCCTGTGCCTAATTGGGAATCCAGATGCAGCTAATGGCATTTCTGATTAGTAAAACATAAAAGAAAGACTTGCATTTCTATAGCGCCTGCACGACCTCAGGATGTCCCAAAGCGCTTTACATAGAAACATAGACATAGAAGATAGGAGCAGGAGTAGGCCATTCGGCCCCTCGAGCCTGCTCTGCCATTCAATATGATCATGATTACAGCCAATGAAGTACTTTGGAAGTGTAGTCACTGTTGTAATGTAGGAAACACAACAGCCAATATTGTGCACAGCAAGCTCCCACAAACAGCAATGAAATAAATAAACAGATAACCTGTTTTTTTAGGTATTGGTTGAGGGATAAATATTGGCCAGGAAACCAGGGAGAACTCTCCTACTCTTCTTGAATTGTGCCATGGGATCTTGTATGCCCACCTGAGGGGGCCTCGGTTTAAAGTCTCATCCGAAAGACGGAACCTCCGACAGTGCAGCACTCCCTCAGTACTACACTGGGAGTGTCAGCTGGGATTATGGGCTCAAGTCCCTGGAGCGGGACTTGAACCTACGACCTAAAATGAGTAACAGACACAGTCATTGGGCGTGTGATTTCAATACTCATTCGCACGGTGAATGCATGTGAACTTTAACCTTTTTGTACCTTTGTTCGTAAAGTGGCAAGACAAAAAGTAGAGCGTGGGAGTGTTAATTGATCATTGTGACTGCTTTACTTCGTTGGTTACTGAACGGTGGTAAATGTTTGTTAAGTAAATACATTCAGGTGGAGTGAAGACCTGTGAGAGTGTGTGGGAGGTGTTTTCAACCAAAATCGGTGCATGTGACACAAACTGCATCAACGTAGCCACTCCGGTGGTTAGCCAGCGATTTCTATTGGAGTGCTGCAAGTGCTGCACTGTTGGAGTCTTTTGGATGAGACATTAAACTGAGGCCCCGTCTGCCCTCTCAGTGGACTTAAAAGACCCCATGGTACTATTCAAAGAAGAGCAGGGAGTTCTCCCCGGTGTCCCGGCCAATATTTATCCCTCAATCAACATCACTAAAACAGATTATCTGGTCATTATCACATTGCTGTTTGTGGGAGCTTGCTGTGCGCAAATTGGCTGCCGCGTTTCCTACATTACAACAGTGACTATACTTCAAAAATGCTTCATTAGCTGTAAAGCGCTTTGGGACGTCTTGAAGTTGTGAAAGGTGCTGTAGAAATGCAAGTCTTTCTTTTTCTTTTAGTATGCGCTGGTGAAGAGGCGTTTCACCCAACAGCAGCACGTGCCATGAAAATTCTTAGCAGCGCTCCCGCGATTTAGAGCACGCTAGCGGCAGTGCAATGAGACCCGGCCCTCAAAATGGACCTGCTGCCCAACCGTTCCATGCCTGGAGTTAAAATCTGCCTTTCAGCCGAATGATCAACACTACAGCAAGCAGCATCTCGGGCACTATTGGCACCACCTGATAAAATCTTAGGCAGCAACACTGCCAACATCCCCTACAAGCAAGCAAGGGGATAAGACCCCCCACTCCCCATCAAAAATAGCACCAATCCACTCCCAAGAAACAGGCGCCCTGCCAATGAAAAGCTCTCGACTGCAGAAATGCAACCCAGATCTAAGGCACCCAGCACATGGGCAGAACTTTAATATCACCACCATTAAGTCAACCACCTCCAGACTCTCTCTTTCTCTATCACAACATTTCTGTCTTCAATTTCCACGTGGGCGATAGGGTTTACCACAAGCATTATTTCTTTCCACTGAAACCAGGAAGTAGTCCTCATCCTCCAGATTCTACACTGTCCCAGGATCGTTGTCTTCTGTGGGGAGATTTCCCTTGGCCCATGGTTTTCCACCCATTAAGATTAGTGGGTAGAAATGAACAATCTGGGGGCGTGCAGCTTCCCATTGTGGGCTGTTGGCGAACACTTGGTGGGGGGGGTGGGGGGGTAGTTTTGATCTAGCCCACCTGGTGGGAAAGGGGCAGATTCAGGCCGCACGCCAGATTTATACTCCGTCCGCTGGAAGTCAGTGGAACATAAAATCAGGTGTAAAACGGGTGTCCGGCCTGTGCCCGCCGTGCAGGTTAGGTTAGAATTACCCCCTCGGAGTGTAGGAATTGAAAGTCTCCCTCCTGGTCCCCAGAGAGGCTCAGCTCATTCATAAACCTCAGATCTCCCAAAGCTTTAGGTAAAATTGTCAGCAATGGAAATAGTATCCTTTATGCCTGATAAGGATGAAAAGCAAGATATAAACCCATGGGGATGTCCTTTTTGTAATAATTGTTCATGGGATGTGGGCGTCGCTAGCAAGGCCAGCATTTATTGCCCATCCCTAATTGTCCTCGAGAAGGTGGTGGTGAGCCGCCTTCTTGAACCGCTGCAGTCCATGTGGTGAAGGTGCTCCCACAGTGCTGTTAGGGAGAGAGTTCCAGGATTTTGACCCAGCGACGATGAAGGAACGGTGATATATTTCCAAGTCAGGATGGTGTGTGACTTGGAGATGACAATGTTCCCATGATATTACTGCTCTTCTCCTTCTAGGTGGTAGAGCTTACAGGACTGGGAGGTGTTGTTGAGTTGCTGCAGTGCATCCTGTAAATCATACATACTGCAGCCACGGTGCGCTGGTGGTAATGAGTCAATAACTTCTGGAGTGACTAACTTGAAATCCCCCAAATATAGATCGTGTCGCAAAACTGCAGAATCTCAGAGATTGTTGCCGGACTTCAAAGCCTGAAATAAGGAGTCCTCCACTCCTGGAAAGTACAGCTGGGATGTGTAGTTAGATCTGCACATTTTCATTAAAGGTTTGTGGTTTTCTATGATAGCCAAAGGGTGCGTTTTGCTTCCCGATTGTTTTTTAATGAAAACATTCACCTTTTTCTTCCTTCTATCATTAAATCCTATGCCACATGCAACCTACTCCCAGGTCTGTTCCAATATCGCTGGCAGCAGGCAGTCAAGAGACCGGAAGGAGCAGACCTGGAGGGAGCACAGCGAGAGCGGAGCAGTTTTTGAAAAGGTGACGTCAGAGTAAAAAAAGTGGAGTCGGCACAAGGGACAGAGCTGATTGGTGAATAGCTGGTGAGTGTATTTTTTTTTAAGTTTATAAGTTTATTTCTGCTAAGTTAGTTAATAGCCTATTAAATAGAGGGAAAGAGCTGATTGGTGAGTAGCTGGGAAGTGTTTTTTGTTAAGTTTTAAATTTATTTCTGCTGGGTTAGTTCTTAGTCTATTAAATAGAGACATGGCAGGGCAGCTCAGTCCCATGGAGTGCACATCCTGTTTCATGGGGGAAGTCCTGGACGCTTCGCGTAGCCTGGACGACCATATGTGCGGGAAGTGTCACCAGCTACAGCAACTCGAGCTCCGGGTTTCGGAGCTTGAGCGGCGGCTGGAGTCACTGCAGTGCATCCGCGAGGCTGAGAGTTACGTGGACAGCACGTTTCAGGAGGTGGTCACCCCGCAGCTTAAGAGTGTGCAGGCCGAGAGGGAATGGGTGACCGCCAGACAGAAGAGCAGGACCAGGCAGGTAGTGCAGGAGTACCCGGAGTGCATCGCGCTCTCCAACCAGTATTCTGTTCTGAGTACTGGTGAGGGCAATGATTCCTCTGGGGAGTGCAGCCAGAGCCAAGTCCATGGCACCACGAGTGGCTCAGTTGCACAGGGGGGGAAAAAAGCGTGGAAGAGCAATAGTGGTAGGGGATTCAATAGTTAGGGGAGCAGACAGGCGTTTCTGCGGCCGTAGATGTGACTCCAGGATGGTATGTTGCCTCCCTGGTGCCAGGGTCAAGGATGTCACTGAGCGGCTGCAGGACACTCTGAGGGGGGAGGGTGAACAGCCAGAGGTCGTTGTCCATATCGGTACCAACGACATAGGCAGAAAGAGGGATGAGGTCCTGCAGGCAGAGTTTAAGGAGCTAGGAGAGAGATTAAGGGCTGGGTTTTGTCTTGGGGTCGGGTTGGGGTCGTGTCATCCACATTTCGTGTTCCCCCCCCCCGACTCCAGATTAATGTGGATGAATGATGCAATTTTCACTTAATTGGGCAATTGAGTTGCAGCATGTGGGAACCCATGAACTAATTAGTGGTTTCAGTCTGAAAGTCGCCTCTGATGATGTCATCATTGCTGACTGCCTGGTCTCAGAGAGAGAGAGAGAGAGAGAGAGAGAGAGAGTGTCCAAGTCCTCTCACAGCAAAAGCCAGGCAGTCTCTGAAGACATTCAATGCAGCAGCATCAGAGGCGACTTTCACACCTAATACTACTACTACCTTCATCACATCTCCATTGTAATAGTGGACCTGCAGCTGATAGTCAGCTATCCACTTGTGCTCCCGCCAGGTTTCACTGGAGTGTTTCACACCAGGCGTACTTCACGTCGGAAAAGGGTAAAACTAGCTAAAACGTTTCAAAATAGCATTACAGAGCCAATTTAGGGCTTGTTAAGGGCATTAATGGCCTCTCCCGCCTCTTGGAGGCGGAACGGAGTCGGGAACCCCGCGACTGATTTTGTCAAAATTGCGTGGAGGCGGGATGGAGTCGGGATGGGGTCGGGACCCCCGACCCCGCAAATTTAACCCCCCACACGCTTCCAAACCCGACTCCATGGGTCATTCAAAATCCAGCCCTCTAAAGCAGGACCTCAAAAGGTAGTAATCTCCGGATTACTCCCGGTGCCACGTGCTAGGGAATACAGGAATAGGAGGATAGAACAGATGAATGCGTGGCTGGAGAGATGGTGCAGGAGGCATTGGGACCGTTTCTGGGGAAATTTCCCACCTTCCCCAGTGGCAGCTTGGATAAGGAATTGGCTTAAGGACAGAAAACAGCGAGTTGTGGTAAATGGCTGTTTTTCAGACTGGAGGATGGTAGACAGTTCCCCAAGGGTTAGTGCTGGGGCCACTG
Source organism: Squalus acanthias (assembly GCA_030390025.1). Lineage (NCBI taxonomy): Eukaryota > Metazoa > Chordata > Chondrichthyes > Squaliformes > Squalidae > Squalus > Squalus acanthias. Next base: position 1,075,746 of record CM059451.1, on the reverse strand, counting down.
CTTTTTTTTAAATATATATGACCTGGATATTGGAATAGAGAGTAGAATTTCTAAATTTGCCGATGACACCAAACTTGGGGGTGTGGCAAACAGTGATGATGATACCAATCGACTGCAATGGGACATAGAAAGACTAGCAGGATGGGCAGACAAGTGACAGATGGAATTTAATACAGAGAAGAGTGAGGTGATGCATTTTGGCAGAAGGAACAGGGAGAGACAATATACACTTAATGGCAGAGTTTTAAAGAGGGTTCAGGGACAGAGGGACCTGGGAGTTAATGTGCCTAGCTCCCTGAAGGTGATAGGACATATTGAGAGAGTGGTTAGCAAAGCATATGGGATCTTGGGCTTCATAAATTGAGGTATTGAGGACAAAAGTAGAGAAGTTATGCTGAACCTTTATAAAGCGCTGGTTAGGCCACAACTGGAGTATTGCGTCTAGTTCTGGTTACCACACTTCAGGAAGGATGTGAAGGCCCTTGAGAGGGTGCAGAGGAGATTTACCAGAATGGTTCCGGGGATGAGGGATCTTAGCTACAAGGACAGGTTGGAGAAGCTGGATTTGTTTTCATTAGAGCAAAGGAGGTTGAGAGGTGATTTGATAGAGGTGTACAAGATTATGACAAGTTTGGATAGGCTGGACGGGGAAAGGCTGTTCCCACTAGTTGATGGTACAAGGACTAGGGGACACAGATTTAAGGTTTTGGGCAAGAGATACAGGGGGGGATGTGAGGAAAAAAAATTTTACGCAGCAAGTGGTGAGGACCTGGAACTCGCTGCCGACGGAAGTGGTGGAAGCGGAGACACTCAATGTTTTCAAGGGGAGACTGGATAGGCACTTGAGGGAAATAAACTTGCAGGGCTACGGGGATAGAGCAGGGGAATGGGACTGATTGGATTGCTCAACAGAGAGCCAGCACGGACTCAATGGGCCAAATGGCCTCCTTCTGTGCCGTTATGACTCTAAGTCCAGTGGAGACTCCTCATCTCCAATTTTTCATTCCCCATCCAGTGGGTAGATCCGTCCCTCTGCTCAGTGCCTCCCTAATCAACACAGCTCAGAGCAAGAAGGTAGCTGAGTGGGAGAATCAAACCCGCATCTTTGTAGCATCATGTACTGACTCTCCAATGTGGACACGGCCACGCCACTGAAGTTTAGGTGAAGGGTCAAGGGTAATAGTGCAGGACATTACCAAGGTTGAAAAGAATTGAAGAGGAGATTAAATCATGAAGCAGAGGTTAAATGACGACATGAAGCTTGATCTTTGAGATTGAAGGGAGATAAATTGGGTAACCTCACCAGGGTGCTAATTTTAGCGCCCCAAAAATGTTAGCGCCCCCTCCACCGTAAATTCAGCAGTAGCACCCCAAGAAGAAGGTGGAGCGCTCCTGGAAGTACTCCACCTCCTTCTTGGGGCGCTACTACGCAATGTTGCCAGGGTTACAGTTTACAGCCCACAGAATTGTAACAAAAGGGCCCCAGATTTGGCCCCTTGTACTCAGAACATAACCCTGAGACCAATTTTAGTCAAAATGTGGCATGTAGAAGGAGTTCTGATGAAAGGACAGCGACCTGAAACGTTAACTCTGTTTCTCTCTCCATAGATGCTGCCCGAGTATTTCCAGCAGTTTCTGATTTTACTTCAGATTTCCACCAGCCAGAGTCAGCACCTTCAGGGGAGGAGAGAGATGGGAACCAGTGAGTGTAGAACTGAACCCAGCCAGAGTCAGCACCTTCAGGGGAGGAGAGGGAGGCGAACCAGTGAGTGTAGAACTGAACCCAGCCAGAGTCAGCACCTTCAGGGGAGGAGAGAGATGGGAACCAGTGAGTGTAGAACTGAACCCAGCCAGAGTCAGCACCTTCAGGGGAGGAGAGAGATGGGAACCAGTGAGTGTAGAACTGAACCCAGCCAGAGTCAGCACCTTCAGGGGAGGAGAGAGATGGGAACCAGTGAGTGTAGAACTGAACCCAGCCAGAGTCAGAACCATCAGGGGGGGAGCGGGAGGGGAACCATTGAGTGTAGAACTGAACCCAGACAGAGTCAGCACCTTCAGACTAGATTGATTCCTGGGATGAGAGGGCTGTCCTATGATGAGAGACTGTGTAGAATAGGCCTATACTCTCTGGAGTTTAGAAGATGAGAGGTGATTGACAGGGTAGTTACTGAGAGGTTGTTTCCCCTGGCTGGAGTGTCTAGAACTAGGGGGCATAATCTCAGGATAAGGGGTAGGCCATTTAAGACCGAGATGAGGAGGAATTTCTTCACTCAGAGGGTTGTGAATCTTTGGAATTCTCTGCCCAGAGGGCTGTGGATGCTGAGGGCTGGATTTTGATACTGGGGCGGGTTGGGGTCGTGTCATCCGCATTTCGTGTTATCCACCCGACTGCAATTGGATGTGGGAGATTGATGCAATTTTCACCTAATTGGGCAATTGAGTTCCAGCATGTGGGAACCCATGAACCAATTAGTGGTTTCAGTCTGAAAGTCGCCTCTGATGATGTCATCATTGCTGCTGCATTGCAGGTCAGAGACTGCCTGGCTTTTGCTGTGAGAGGACCTGGATGCAAAATAAGCAGCAGCTCTAAGTAAGGAAGAGGAGAGAAAGAAAGAGAAATTTTTGCATCCAGGTCCTCTCACAGCAAAGGCCAGGCAGTCTGTGAAGACCTTCAATGCAGCAGCATCAGAGGCGACTTTCAGACCTAATACTACTACTACCTTCATCACATCTCCGTTGTAATAGTGGACCTGCAGCTGATAGTCAGCTATCCAAATGTGCTCTCGCCAGGTTTCACAATCGTGGTTCAGAACAGGCGTGCTTCACGCAGATCAAGGGTTAAAATCACAAAGGCCTTTCAAAATGGCATTATAGAGCCAATTTAGTGCTTGTTAAGGGCCTTAACAGCCTATCCCGTCTCGTAAAGGCGGGACAGAGTCGGGACCAGCAGACACGATTTAATGAAAATTGCGTGGAGGCGGGATGGAGGCGGACTTGTGCCCGCCCGCCAGTTTTCGCAATTTTAACCCCCCACACGCCTCCAAACCCGCCTCCACGGGTCAATGAAAATCCAGCCCTGAGTCTTTGAATATATTCAAGGCTGAGATAGATAGATTTTTGGACTCTAAGGGAATCAAGTGATGTGGAGATCGGACGGGAAAGTGGAGTTGAGGTCAATGATCAGTCATGATCTTATTGAATGGTGGAGCAGGCTCAAGGGGCCGAATGGCCTACTCCTGCTCCTAATTCTTATGTTCTTATGTGGCGTACATACACATAGCGCCGCGTCACTGCAGGCCTCCTTCCCTGATTAAAGCAACCCAATTTCTAGCCCGAGAGAGGGTAGACTGAAGGAGGTTTGGAGATGCAGAGTTTTGAGGTAGCCCAAAAGAATGAGTTAGAGTAGGAGACAATGTGATGAGTCTTGATTTCAACACAGTGAGGATACAGGGAGAAGAGAGTGTAGGAAGGTGTGTTTGGAGTTTAGGAGGAAGAAACAAAGAAAGTTCAGAGGGGAACAGGCCATAGTAGTTAAAATAAAATAATGAGTGAGAAGAATAGTTGATAAAGACAGAGGTTGGAGGCCAAAGATCAGCAGTGATAGCTGTTGATTGAACTTGCAAGAGACATAAAGAAACTGTGGGGGAGAAATTGAACCTTGCTTCGCCCATGTTTTGGGTGCAAAATGGGCCCACAACCTATCAATTTTTGTCGATGATCAAACGTGACTGACGCACACAGGAAGTGGTTAGGACACCCGAGTCGACCCCGGCACCTGCCTGAAACGAACATCAGGCGGGGACCTACAGTGAATCTTCCACAGAAGAGAGTAATCTCGGTTGGCATAGTTCCTGGAACAGAAATAACGACTGTGTTCCGTTGGTAGGATTGCCGCACAGCAGGAGTATTGTACAATATCCTTTCACTGCTCAGAACATGTTGCTGCTTTGCTGGTACTTTGAAGTCTGTCATAAGTAAAGATCAAATTGATCTTTAAAAATATACATGTGTGGCAGTGTCTGACTCGACAGGCCTGAGCCCAACTTATATTTAGAGACATGGCGCACATCATTTGGCTAACAATGGGAAGATTTGCATGTTTATAATTTTTTTTACATAGCAAGTGCATTATGAATGGATCGAACTGTACCTTTGTACAAAATGTTGATACTCCCTCTCTCTCCTTTGCTTCACCTCTTGGCGCTCTGCTACATTAAAGACCCGCTCCAACTCGGTAACAGAGTCCCAACTGATGAGGCTCCTC